>CAUYQV010118133.1:0-41945 GCA_963574575.1 Galagoides demidoff
CTTCTTTGAAGCTTTGTAGCCCCGCAATGATTTCTCTTTTCTGGCTTGATTTTTCTTTTCTTCTTAGATGGCATCTTTTTCCGACAGAAATCTGTTTTATCAACATTGAAAGTCTGTTGTTTAGTGTGGCCACCTTCATCAATGATCTTACCATGTTTCCCCCCAAATAAGACACTGTCTTATATTTATTTTTTTTCTCAAGAAGACACACTAGGGATCATTTTCAGGGGATGTCTTCCATGCCGAAATGCATGGTATGGCTATGCAGATATGCTGCATAGCCATACCCATCACTAGGGATCATTTTCAGGGGTAGAACTTATATTTAACAAACGCATAGAAATCCTGCTAGGGCTTATTTTTGGGGTAGGTCTTATTTGGGGGAAACACAGTAGCTAGACCTTCTGGATAACTTAATGCAGCCTCTATTATCAATAAGCACTTGTGCTTAATTTTACACTTTTATGCTGTAAAGATGGCTTCTTTTCTTAACCCTCATAAACTGGCCTCTGCCAGCTTCCATCTTTTCTTCTGTAGCTTCCAACCCTCCCTCAGCCTTCATAGAATTGAAGAGAGTTTAGGGCCTTGTTTGGGTTTTAGGCTTTGGTGTAAGGGAATGTCGGATCTGATTCGATCTTCTATCCAGATGGCTAGAACTTTCTCCATGTCAGCAATAAGGCACTTGCATCTGTTTCACTTTCTTATCATTTGCATGTTCACAGAGTAGCACCATTATTTCCTTCAAGAGCTTTTCCTTTACATTCACAACCTGGCTAACTGCTTGAAAGAAGAGAGCTAGCTTTGGACCCACCTTGAATTTGGACATGCCTCCTTTATTAAGCTTAATTATTTCTAACTTTTCTCTTATAGTGAGAGATGTGCAACTGCTCTTTCTTTCACTTGTACTCTAAAGGGTCATCGTAGAGTTATTCACTGCCCTAATGTCAATATCATTGTATCTTAGGGAAGAAGGAAGCCCAACAAGATTGAAAGAGGTGAGGGAATTGCTAGTGGATGCGGCAGTCAGAACACACAGAACAGTTATTAACTATGCCATCTTATAAGGGGACAATCTGTGATACTTGAAAACAATTACAACAGTTACATCAAAGATCAGTAAAACAAATGAAATAATGCCCCCAAACTTGAAATATTGTGAGGATAATCAAAATGTGACACAGAGATACCAAGTAAACACATGCAGTTGAAATAAATGGTGCAGAGGGACTTGCTGGACACAGGACTGCCAGAAATCTTCAATTGGCAAGAATCTCAGTGTCTGCAAAGTTCAATACAAACAAGGTATGCTTGTCAGTCAAGTGGTAGGAAGCACTAAGGAGTTAAACAGAGAATAGAGAGGTAAGGAAGAGAATAATTTTTTACACATTGCACCTGGAAAAAATGTCGTATTGCTTCCTGCCATATGTTGACCAGACAGTGAGGAACCGAAGCCCTCAGTGTAACAATTTGTGAGGAACATCATCTTGCCAACAACCACTCCGGCTTGGGAGTGAGTCTCTCCTCTATTAAACTTTAAGATGATTACAGCCCGGCTGGCACCTTGATGTAACCTCTGAAAGACTCTGTAACCAAATTATTGACCCACACAAACTGTGAGATAATAAGTGTGTTTTGTTTTAAGCTGCTGAAGTTTATGACAATGGCTTAGATAGGAGTACATAACAAATAAAAGTCACCTACCCATATACAGGGATAAATCTCAATCTGACCACTCTGAAGGGAGTGAAGCCAGTATTTGTTTTAATGAAGACTGCTAGACAGATCATCACTTTAGATGTCTGCATACTATGATAATTCTCTAATTCAAATACTTAAAGCCATCAGGAAAAGACATTTCATATATACCAATAAATTAAATATGATTAAATATATTTGGGGGCAGGGATATTTCAGTATTGTTTCTTCCAACACTGATGTCTTAATAAATGATGTTGTATTTTTTTATATCAACATTTTATCTACAGTTGCTCTGCTTGGAAGCCAAGCTGTGAAAAGAAAAAGGTAAATTTATGGAATTTTTATGACTTATAATCATCAACCAGTGTTTGTTTATAGGAGTTGGAGGATGGTTTTGTAAATCTACAATAAACATACAGATATGTAAATAAGGGCTATTTTGTTTTCATTCTGTTCTATATAATGATGGTTCAAGGTAGGTAACAGAAGGCAGACTTTGGCAGATTGGTAAATTACTGGTTTATCCTAAAGAAAATTAAACCCACTAATCTGTGGTGGGACTGAATGCCTGCTATTGGAGTTTGCTCTTTTGATTATTGTGATACTATGTTCAGCAAGGAAAAAAAGCAGAAATAATAGGAGCAAACTCTTCTATTTGGGTCAAAAGATTGTACAACAGAAATGTAGGCTATTGAGTCTGACCTTGAAGTGATAGAATAAGTGACTTCCCATGTGACATAAGGTGATGGGAAGGAGTCAGAGATTTGCCAATCTAGTACTGCTCTGCTTATCCTTCCATTAGAAGAGGTTGTTTTAAAATTTTAAATCATTTTTAAGTATTCCCCATCAAAATGCAAGTGTACTTGGGAGGATTCTTATTATAATTTATTATTTTAAAAATTGAAGTAGAAGAGAACAAGAAAGGTGTCAGATCAAATTACAGCATGGGTTTTAGATGGGGCAGACCACAGAAGCAGCAGGCATATGAATTTCTCCCTCTAAGTTATGCCAGGAGCAAAGGATTATGCTGTGATTTGGATGTGGTTTGCCCCATCTAAAACCCATGCTGTAATTTGATTCCCAAAATGGCAGTATGGGGTGGGTATAATGAGAGGTGTCCAAATCATGGGGAAAAAGCTCTCATAAACAGACTAATGCCAGCTTGCAGGAGTGAGTGCATCCTCCCTTCTGGGAATGGATTTGTTCTCCTGAGAGAGAAGATGGTTATAAGGAATCCCAGTCTCCACTGTATGAATCTTTGCTGTGTTTGCATTCCCTTCTGCTTTCCACCATGAGTTGAAGCAGCACAAAAGCCCACACCAAAACCCAAGTAGATGTTGGTGCCATGCTCTTGGAATTCCCAGTCACCAGAATCATGAGGGAAATAAACTTTTCTTGAACTATCCAGTCTCCAGTATTCTCTGTTACAGCAACACCAAACAGACTAGGACAATTGTTACCAAGACTAAAAGCACACAAAGTGTAATGAGATTTGTAACTTACAATTCTGCTGATATCAATTTTGCAACCACATTTGACCATCAGTGTACATTTACATTAAATTCGTATTTGAATGCTCGTGAACTATCTTTTTATGGTTGGCTCATTGCTGTAAACTCATTTGATGCTCCAAATCAGAGCTGAAGAGCTCCTTGGAGGATTGGGAGAAATTGCAAATACTGGAACATTAATTGTTGTATCCAGAGTCAGGCCTCATGCACTCAGTAAGATTCCTATAAGAAAAAAGGGCACTCAGCCTTGCTTCCAGGTTGGGCATTCTCAAATTATGGTGAGCAAAAATCTTTGTGAGTACTGATGTTTATGACTAAGTGACTCGTGGCCATGAAATATAAAATGAAGCATAGAATTGATGCAATTAACTACAAAGCAAGCCCACACCATAATTTAATTTTCCAGCTTCTCAGAGTCTCTCTGATATTTGTTTGATGAATCATGATTTCTATAATCCAAATGCTTATTACAAATTGGTACTCTATTAAAACCTTCCTCTATGCAAAATAAACTGTTACACTGTTATCTCCCTTCATAAATAGATTCTTAAGGGACTAAAATTTTTATTGCTTTGCTGAGTTAAATAACATAATGATTTCACTTATAGAATCAATGATGAAGTTGTAATTTTTTACTTTGTTCTTGGAATGAGGTCTAGGTCTGGATTTAGAAATCCTGTCTTTGCCTTGCAGCCACTCTACCATGTATATAGACAATTTTCCAGGGATTTTAATCCATACATAAAGACATTAACTTCTTTATGAAAAGGTGCTTTAGTAGAAAAAAATAACACTTATTCTTTTAGAGGAAAAATATTTTTAAAAAATGAAGTAATTTTATGGAAAACCTCATGCTGGGTAGCAGGAGAGAGACAATATTTGATATACAATAATATGAATTATCAGCACTGATAGTACTAAATCTGCAGAGGTAAAATGAAATCAAAATTGTCATCTAGGAGGCAAAGATAATCTCGAATTTTTCTCTGACGCTTTCTACTAACTTGGTATTAGGTGGAGGGGGAACTATAATCTCCTCTAAGAATCTGTAACTCCAAACTTGCACATGAGTTTTGGGTGTGAATTAATGTGAACCATGAGATGCCCAATGATCTCAAATGGAGAATTGAATTTATTCTGCATCCATGCTGCCCTCAAGATCTGAATACATCTTAAGTTTATAATTTAATTCAAAGTGGTCTCAGATTATGTTTGATTCCTGGTAACGAGAAGAGATAAAATGAATCTTTCTCAACTTTAACCCAGGTGACAAAGTAAGCCAAAAGACCAAACTCCAAGGAAAAAAAAATACCGTTCACTATAAAAACAAAGTTTTAGAAATCAATCAAACAAATGAAAAGAAAAATTCACAAGGAAGTAAGGTAGAGAAATAGTAAGACTTAGCTAGAAAACCAAAACAGTAGAATCAGACATTCAAAACTTTGAGATATTAAAGTTATCAGTCACAAAATATACAGTGACCATATAGAATGTGTTTAAATAGAGATAGAGAACTTGAAACTATGGCAAAGAAACAAGGGAGTGGAAAGAATCAATATACAACATCAAAAATTTAATAAAACCTATAGAATTAATAAATCTTCTTATAAAGGACAATATACATCAATCACTGGACATAGAATCAAAATGACCCTGTAGTGGAATGGGAAAAGAAGAGATTTTTTCTGGTAATTATCCCTCTGGTAATACATATCTAGATTCCTTCCAGACATCAACCAAAACAACTTCAGATGCTTTGTAGATCTAAATGTGAAAGGCAGAACAATAAAACTTCCAGAAAAGAAAACCATAGGAGAATACATACGTTGTATTAAGATTGTAAAAGACTTTTTAAACACGATGCAAAAGCTCTATGTGTAATGAAAAAGATTGCTGAATTACTGCATCAAAATGAGTATCATTTATTCTCAAAAGACACTATTAGGGGAGTGAAGGGGCCAGCTTGAGCCTAGAAGAAAATACTCCCAACACATATGAGGTCAGACAAGCTAGAAAACTCATCCTAGACAAGGTGCTAGGCCCATCCCTCTGACTGTCACTATGGTCACCTTGAGGCACTCCCTTTGGAAGCTATACATGGATGCCAGCACCTAAGCTATCCTTCAGTGCAATTTTGGAACTCTTTTTCTGGAATGGCCATTAGCTGTCATCATACAAGGTCTGACAATAAAATTTGCCAGCTCCTCCTAGAAAAAGTGCTGCATGCCTCATTGCTGAATATCACGATGGTCACCTTCGACGTATTCCCTTTGGCTATCTGTTGACCATTACAGAAAAAGAGTTCCGAAATTGTGTTGAAGGGTAGACTAGGTCCTGGTGTCAGTGCCTAACTTTCCAAGGGGAGCACCTCAAAGGTGACTGTAGTGATATTCAGCAACGAGGTGTCTAGCACTTTTTCTAGGATGAGTTCACAAACTTCATTGTCCGACCTCATATATATGAGAAAGGACTTATAGACAAAATACGTGAAGAATTCCTACAAATCAATTATAATTGATGCCCATGATAGCAAATGGGCTAAAAATTCAAGCGTTCATTTGAAGCAGAGTTTATCCAAATGTCTGATCAGTATGGAAAGATCTTCAACGAAATGCAAATTATCTTCACAATGACTTCTGTTGCACATTTAGTGGTATAGTTAAGATTATAAAGACTAAGCAAACCCATAGAGAGAGAGTATATAGAAGAGCTTAACATCCCATACACTGTCACTAGACATGTGAATTCCTGCAACTTCTTAATAGTGTTGGTCAGTCTGTTCTGAAGCTGGCTATGTACATACAGTATAATCCAGAAAATTACTCAACACAATTTTGTACATATGTATACTAAACAACTTTTACATTAATGTTTACAGCAGCATTAATTGTAATAATAGCATAAATAACACAACTGAAAAGAGCCCAACATTCAGTTGATAACATGAATAAAAATGGTGGTGCCAATAGACTAAATTGAGCAATGAGAAATAATGGGTTAATACTCCATGTAACAACATGGGTAAAACTCAGAACAGAGTATCAGGCAATCTAAGTCAAGTCCATTGAGTTCCTACAATATGATTCCAGTTAGAAGTGTATAACTTCTTTAAAAAGGGCAACAACTTCCCCAACCCTTTGGGTGGGGGGAGTTTTCTGGCTTGACTTTAGGGAGCTTCTGTTCTACTTCTTGATTAGGGTGCCAGTTTTAAGGACTGTTCATTCTGTGGAAATTCTTTTGACTATACACTTAGAATCTGTGTGTTTTGGAATGCATAATATACTTGGATAAAATGTTTACTCAACATTATAATACTACATCCAAGGCCCTTCTAATCTCCTCATTCACATCCATCCAAATTCACATTTTTCCAGTTCTGCTAGTTTTCCTTTTAATGATTTTGACGTAACCAGATGATCCATCACTTAATGCACAATCAGTTGAGCAGCCTTGCTTAAAACAGGACGATCTCTAACATTCCTAACTTATCGTAACTCTGAAAGTAGGTTGTTTACTCTGATAAACATGTTACAATTTCCTCCTCCTCATGGCTCCCAAATGCACACCTTTGTAATCAACTTTTGTACATCACATATTCATTTGTGCAATAAATTTCTGCACATACTATCACAAACCATTTAAAGAGTATTAATTTAATCTCTGTTCATAAACTCTTGACTGAAGTTTGGCACAATCAGAACATCCGGCTGACCGGAGGTAGATCATTTTGCACATACTCATGGAAATTTTATAAAACTTCTTAAGTCACTTGCACTTATCTTCATCCTGTTTCTTTAGTTGGACTAAAAAGCTCTTACAGGCAGAGTCTATATCTTTCTTTTAAATATTCTTCCATAAGGTGTCACACAGCTGCCGGCATGCAGTAGTTGATTAATAAATGAGTCTTGAGAAATGGAAAAATTCTTCAGTCTTATTAATATTTGAGCATGTAAAAGCACATTATTCTGAGCAAAGGCCCAGGTGACTAACACATCACCTGAATTCACTAAGATAGCTAGGTCCTAAGCATTCTCTTCTTTGTAAATTAAGCCTGTGAGGAAGGGATAAGTGACATGGTAGTAGGCATTAGGATAAATAGACTAATCTTTCTTTGTGTCACTGCTTAATATCATAGGAAAAGTTTAAATTTGTGGTTTTCAGGGGCTAGCATCTGCACTTTTCAGTTAAAGAGCTTGCAAAAAAAAAAAAAATCCATGACAATTATCATACAAACGGCTGAACAGAAAATCAGATATAGCAATTCACCGAGAATCTGTGCTCTTATCTAATCAGATTCATCACCTTTCGATACGATGCCATAAAAGACGCAAGCTGAGCAAGGGCAGAGCCGGTCAGCATTTAAATTAGAGTCTTCCAAAGGCAAATTCAAGGTCCCGAAAGACTGAGAAGAAATGCCAGTACCTTTATTACTAGATCATTTTCCTCTTGAGTATAAAAAGACTTACAAGAGCCCTGAAAGTCGTTGTACTTAAGATGCTTTTTCTAAGGTGAAATATAAAAGGAACAGTGCAGACATGTCAGTCATTAAATTTCATGTGGTGTTTTTTTGAAGGGCAGGAAATTAAAAGCTCACTTTCTTTTACATAAATATAGTTTGTCTTATCCCAGGACCAAGCAGTTATACATGTTTTTTTAAAAAAAATTCTTAACATCCTCGCATAATTTTGAGACAGAATCAAAGTATCTATACAGTCTATTCCAGATCCTCATCTTCAAAGAATAATGATTCAAATACCCACATGTCAACCACCTGGGAGTACCTACCATATCTCCATCCTGCCCATTAGGTTAGTTTTTCTTTTTAAAAGAAGACACTGAGTGAAGTTTAAAATATTCCCCTAACATAGAGTTTATTATAGAAATACTTTATTCTGTTTTCTCCTTCCACCATGTTTTACCCCGTGGGAAACATAGCTATACCCTGCGAGAAGCACTTCCAAGTAATAACAGAACTTAAGTGAATCTTTTAGGCAAAGCTTTGGTAGCTGATGCCAGCCTGCTTATCCAGTTAACTCTTATAAATAGGTGGTGATGTAGAAGGAAATAGACACACACACACACACACACACACACATATTCATGTACTAGCAATTTTCATGTACTTTCTGTTGAATTAGTGATCATGAACTAAAAAAGATTTCCACCTGTAGATGTCCATCCTAATTGTTTAAGTAAACAACTTACTTTTGTGTTAGAAAAGTCCAATTCATGTGAATAGCTTCAGGCCTCTTCTCTTCTTCCTTCCTCTTTTTTCCACTCCCTCCCTCTGTACTTTTCTCCCTTTCTTCCTTCCTTTTTCCTTTCCTTCCTTCCCTCTTCATTTCTTTCTCATAAATCCTTTTATAGAAAACATTCATTATTTGTGATCTAGTAGACCCATCAGTGCTGGATAAGAAGACTCTTCCAGCTAATACCCTCTGATTAAGGCTGTGTAAAAGAGAAAATCAGAAATGCGACAGAACCTAAAATCAAAGGAACTGAAGAGAGTACTAGAGGTGAAGACTTCTTGGTGAAGACTTCTCAGTGGAGTCTGAATTGACATCCAGAATGCAGCAGAATGCATCAGTATCTGAACTAAATGAGAAGGATTCTAGCAGAATCCTGCTTCTACATTTAGGGAAATAAATATCTCTCTTTCCAGCTAAATAATTGCTGAGCTGCAAAAACTCAGTCCTGTGCTTTGTTATCAGCAGAAGCAGAGACTTAATTCCACAAAGGGGGGTACCTACCAACTAGCTCAGAAATTTTCAAAGACAGAGAGTGGTAAGAGTAACCAAGGCACAATCTGAGACTACTGTCTAAAAGGTGGGTGAGCTTCCTGAGGGCAAATTTATGCTACAGAAAGTAACTATTTACATTGCTTTGATAAGGCCCTGTCCAAGAAGGCAGACTGCCCACTGGACAAACCCAGCAGTAAAATGCGGAGGGGGTAACTCCAAGTCCAAAAGCTGAGACATATCATAGAAGGTCAACTAAGAACTGCATCAGCAATGACCACATGGTGCTACATACACCTTTCACAAGAAACTAAGAAATGAATCCTTCAAAAAGACAGCCAGCATGTGGAAACTTTAAAATACAAACTCTAAGGAATAACGACAAACTTCAGTGGTTTTCGTTAATTCTTTCTCTCTGTTTTCTGTTCCATTGCTTCCTTCCATGGCACTAGAATTTATTAATCTTGTCCTGGTTTTCGAAGAGGCAATAACAGGAGGGTTGTGGAGAAGTAAAAAAGCAAAGAAAAGTAGAGTAGATAGAAAGACCACATCTACCTCGCCTCTGCCCACTGCATAGTTTCAGGCATACGTGGATGGGATTAAATAGTGCTGAATGGGAGGTAAAACTGAGGTTTTGATGCAAATTTGAGATTATTATGGTGAATAAAAGTAATATAACCAGAAAGCTATATCTGCTGTAGATATTTTCCAGTGGAAGAAAGAGATTCCACAGTTCACTCGCAAGAATTGAATAAAAAAATGAATACTATGGTAGTCCATGGATTTTAATCCTTTCAGGAATCCAACTGCACAATATAATCTACTGATTAGAGCATGGGTTTGGTCATTTTCTGTAGATTTCATCAAGTCCCAAAGTTAAGAATGTACAGGGTAGCACCTGTGGCTCAAAGGAGTAGGGCACTGGCCCCATATGTCGGAGATGGTGGGTTCAAACCCAGGCCTGGACAGAAGCTGCAAAAAAATAAAAATAAATAATAAAAAAAAGAATGTATAGTTACATGTATACATGTTGGGAACATATAGAATTTAATTGGATTATGAAATTCAAATAATGAACAGATTAAGCACTATCTAACTATAGATTAGAAATATAATAGATACATTCATGTTGAGATGTATATATTTTATGATAACTGAGATGGATTGAGGGAATCCCATTGAAGACTACATTTAAATTAGCACAATGATTTACCATGAAATATTTAGCCAAAGACAAATTGTGTATATTTAAAAGAAAATTCTCCAGTACAGCAATACAATTAAGAACAAAATCAGTGGGGACTTAAAAATCTAAATTATTTTTCTAATTGCATTGTATGAGTTTCTTATATAACTTACATATTAACTCTTTATTAGATGCATGTTTTCCCAATATTTTCTCTCATTTCATAGCATTCCTTTTTTTTAAAAATCGTTTCTCTGCTGTGCAAGAGCTTTGTAGTTTAATGTAGTCTCACATGTTTACTTTTGCTTTCATTGTCTGTGTTTTTAGTGTCCTATCTAAAAATTAATTGCCAGAACCAATGTCAAATAACTGTTTCTCTACTTTTTCTTCTAAGAGTGTCAGGTTTGCAGTTCTTACATTTTAAATCTTAATTCATTCCACTGTGTACAGTGCAAGAAGAGGGTTCAATTTCCTTCTTTGACATGGTGACTATCCAGTTTTCCCAAAATTATTTATAAAAAAAATTATCCTTTTTCCATGTGTATTTTTGGCAAACTTGAGAAAAATTAGTTTACAATAGACATGTGTGTTTATTTATGTTCTCTCTATTGTTTCATTCGTCTATATGTCTACTTATGTCAGTACCATACTATTTTGATTACTATAGCTTTGTAACATAGTTTGAAATCAGGAAGTATGATGCTGCCAGCTTTTCTTCTTGCTCAAATTTTCTTTGGCTATTCAGGCTTTTCTTCTGATTTCATATTAATTTTTTATTCTGTGAAAAATGTCATTAGAATTTTGATAGAAGTTATACTCAATCTGTAGATTACTTTGAGTGGTATGGATATTTTGACAATATTAGTTATTTTAAGGACCAGGGGATAGCTTTCCATGTATTTATGTCTTCTTCACTTTCTTTCATCAATGTCTTATGGATTTCAGTGCACAGATCTTCTCATCCTTTGTTAAGTTTATTCCTAAATATTTCATTTTTTGATGCCATTGTATGTGAGATTGTTGATGAATATCTTTTTCACATAGATTGTTGTTAATGTTAATTATTATTGATTCTAAAAATTTAGATTCTAAGACAAATAAGAAGTTGTAAAACCTGACCCCATAAAATACTTTGTTTAGAAATACAATATCCAGATCCAGAGGCATTTTCCTCTGTGAGGAAATGACCCTCAGAGGTACCCACATTAGATGCCTGGGTTAGAATCCTGCCTCTAATGAACTGTGTGAGTGTGAACAGGTTACCAAACATCACTGCATTTAGTTTTCCTTTCTTGATATGCTGAGTGATAATACTATCAACCTCACTACTAATGCCCACATTGCTGGGTGAAGTGAATGAATATAATACAAGCATTGATTACAGTGACTACAACAAAGAAAGTACTCAACAAATGATTATCTAGTGTTAATATTATTATTCTTTGTACCCTATTATGTGTTTTGAGTTACAAGATGATTTTAGCCTATTTCCTTGTATGTTGCTGTTTATCATCAAATAGGGATCCACTCATTATTTCTACCTTATTCCTATTCCCTCCTTCTCTCTCTGTCTCTCTCTCACTCCTCTCTCACTCTCTTTTACCACTTTCTCTGTTTCTATCTCTTTTTCCTAGTACACACGCATTACATAAAAATACATTGATCATTTTTCTTTGATATAACACTAGTGGCATTTATTGCTACTCTAATTTCAAGTATAGCTAAGGCATCTAGTCAAATTAAATTGGGAAATCTTACAACCTTTACAGTGTTATGGCACAGGCACTATTGAGAACTGGGTATTACAGATTTAACTTTCATTATGGGTTCATTTGTCAGGACAGTTATAAAAGATTCACATTTTGGAGCTGGAATGCACATTAGGGCTTGTCAGTGAACTTCAAATCTCTTAAGTCCCATAGTAAGAAAATGGTATAAACTTTTACCAGCTGTGTAAAATGTATATCAATTTACAAATTTTTCTTTATTGTCTAGTTTTAAACAATAAATTTCAGTCTCTAATGGTAAAATTTCAGCTTTTGGATCTTAAGTATCATATACAAAATGAAATGAAATAATAGATCTGTAAATAAAAAAAGATACCCTGATATGATCATTATCTAAATTGATTTTCTTATATTTCTCATCAACTTAATAATAGGAGAACATAGAAATTTATGATACATAGGTATTTTGAGGATCTGTTATATGGAATTATTGATTATAATATATTATACATGTATATGAAAATAACAGCAATTTAGAAAAACACTACATGAAGCATTGAATGCTATTTTAACTATATTTGAAATTACATTGTATTTTGTGGTTTAAAATGCAACTTGCTTAGTTTTTTTTTTCTTTTTAGTAAAATTGTTATTTTAGAATATGTTTCCATTTCTAGAAATATTGCAAAGGTAATACTTCACATTCAGTTTCCCCTGTTAGTATGGTACACTTGTCACTAATAATCTGCCAATATACATGTGTTATTGTTAAGTAAAGTCCGTACTTCATTCAGATTTCCTTAATTTTACTAATGTCCATTCTTTATTTGAGGATCTTGTTCAGAATACGACATTACATTTGATTGCAAAGCTTCCTTGGGCTTCTTTTGACTCTGATGGTTTCTCAAATTTTCTTTGGTTTTGATGACTTTAACACTTTGGATGAGAACTAATTAGGTACTTTCTAGAATGTGCCTCAACTGATACTTGCCTCATTTTTTTTCTCATGATTAAACTGTGGTTATGAATTTTGGGGAAGTTGAACACCATGGAAGTAAAATGTCATTTTCATCACATCCTATCAATTATACACTACACTATTTATGAATGTTGACATTGGCCTTAATTCATTCAGAGACTTCTAACTTAGTCAATTAAGTTTTTGCTTAAGTTTAACATTTGCTGTAATGTAAGATTTTTTTTTCTTTCATGATCATATATGATTTCTTAAAGATTATTAAGTAGTCAGGGTTCTCCAGAGAACATAAACTTAACCAAGAGAATGTATATGTGTGTACATACTCACACACACCAGTGCTTCTGGCTGGGGGAGAGAGGCAGAAAGAGATATATAGAGAGAGACTTATGAGGAGTTGGCTCACATGATTAAGGAGGTTGACAAGTTCTAGGATCTGCAGGGAGATTCCAAGCTGGAGACTCAGGAGAGCTGATGCTGTAGTTCCTATTAAGTCCAAAGGCCTAAGAAGCAGGAGAGATGATATGTATTGCCAATCTGAAAGTCAACAGGCCAGTATTTCAGCTCAAATCCCAAAGCAGGAGCAAGCCTATGTCCCAGGTCAGAGACAGCTAGGCAGAAGTAATCCTCCCTCACAGACTTTCTGAGTTTCTGTTCTGTGAGCCCCACCTACATAAAGAGGGCAATCTGCTTTACCCATCCTACCTGTTTCAGACTCAGACTTTCTGAGTTTCTGTTCTGTGACCCCCACCTACATAAGGAGGGCAATCTGCTTTACACATTCTACCTGTTTCATTCACAGTCATTCTCACACAAACACCAGAATAATATTTGACTTCATGTCTAGGAACCCTATGGCCTAGTCAAGTTGACACGCAAAATTAACCACCACATTAGCACAGAATATTAACATACTGAGAGACAGGGAGTCTATATGGACTTAGCAAGTAGTTTATGAACTTATAGATTTCATGTTTCCAGATTGTCTTTTGATAGATTTAAGAGCTGTTTTTTATAGCAATGGGCTTCAGTAATAGGTAATAGAACTCCACAAAAAGTGAAAAGTGGATTACTATTTTGATGCCAAATCTAGAACCATGAATACCATCCCTCAAAAACAAAAACAAACAGATCAAAACAAAGCAAACCAAGGGAGGGGAAGGAATAGAAAATATTACAGTACCAACAATAAGAAAACAAATAAATCCAAATGTCTCTCATAAATGAAAGAGTTTTTCCCATTTTATTCATTAGACCATTCAAATAAACAGGCCAGACACCGTTCAGTGCTTAAGAGACAACTCTAAACAAAGTAAGAAAAACATCCTTCCTGGAGCACAGGTTCTCACTGAGAGAGACTGACAATAAAGATTATAAATGTACCTTCCTAGTGTGCTGGACAGTGACTGTAGAGTCCCGTCATTTTCCTTATGTGTCTTTACTGAGAATCATAGAATGCCTGGACAGCTTTGTGACCTAGCCAGACCTGTGTTTTCCATGCAGGTTTGAACTTGAGTTGGGGCCTTAATATTTCCTGGCACTAACAAAGAATTTATGTTATTACTTGAAAACACCGAGAGATTGAACTTGTTCTTAAACACAGACTAGTTCATCTCTGTGCCCAATTTCTTAAACTTTCAAATAAACTTTAGAACTTTAGTTCATCTCTGTGCCCAATTCCTAAAACTCTCAAATAAACTTTAGAACTTCAGTTCAGCTCTGTGCCCAATTCCTAAAACTCTCAAATAAACTTTAGAACCCAACCCTCCTCCCTGCCTTGTGGAGGCCACAGTTAGGTAAAACATCTTTCTGTCACTGCCAAGAGGAAGCGGTAGCCCTCTGTAGGTAAGTTCCCTTGTAAATGCTTTGGACTGATCATCACGGTATTGACTGCTTCTGGGTTTGGAATCCCAAACAGCCCCATGGCAGGAGAGTCTGAGGCAGTCTCTATAGGAATTCCTCTGCTTCTGTTTTTGGGCTGGCTCCACCCAAGAGTTCAACTGGATAGAATAATGACAAGTATCATGGGAAAAAGGGAAGCTGGTCAGGAGAAGGACCATAGATACTGGAGGTTGAGAAGAGTTTAAATAGGGGATAGAAGTTAGTCTCTTTGAAATGGTGGCATTTGGGTAAAATCTCAAAGGCAAGAGAAGAGGGAGCCCTGTGCATATCTTGGAAGATCATCTAAACAGAGGGTTCAATAAGAGAGCAAAGAGAACACGATTCCCATGTTTGAGAAAAGGCCAGTGTCAGGGAGTAGAATGATTAATGACAGAGTTGTAGGATAAAGGGATTCCTCTTTACTGCAGTAAATATTTTATTTTATTAAATATAACTGTGGATGTAGAGTTATAATCCTTCTGATTACAGGACAAAAATCTCACTTTACCGATGGGAGTGGGGACTTATGAGAAATCCAAAGCTGTTAAATAAGTCCAGGTCTGGTTTGGTCTGATATTTCTACTCTCTTAAATGCACTACTTTAAATATGTTCTGAATATGCTGGTAGGTGTGCAGGACATAGATAGTTTTGGACCTTTGGAGGCCCATATTATAGTTGTGCCTTCAATCAAATTTCATTCACACTCTGTAAACGTATGCATTTGACAGTCCAGAGCTTTGCTTGCTCAGGCTGGGGTTTAGGTATAACTGATAAAGTAGTTATTAGTCTATCTTGGATTTGAAGCTAAACATTGTAATGTCTTTAATTCGTTTGTCATACATAAATTAATACAGTAGAACCTCTGTAAGTTGACCATCCAAGGGACTGCAGCAAAGGTGTTCAACATAAAGAACTAGGCTTACTATACCGGTAAGTACATGTGGTGCATGTCTGATCTATGAAAATCAGATCGACTAGAGTGGTCAGCTGTGGAGGTTCTACTGTATGTGACAAAAGGATCAGCAGCAATTGGAAAAGGAAGAAAGAGAAATAGTGGGATCCTGGACATCACAGTGAAGACATGCAGAGCTGGAAGCTGCTCCCTCTCCCTTCCTATACAGAACTGCTGCCTAGCCTTGCACTTCTGTAAAGTGAAATGCAAAGCTAGGTGCAGAAATGCAGTATGAATTGTAAGGTTTCATTTATACCTCTTTAAATAACTATTTTGCAACTTTATTTTTAACGTGTAAGAGTTCACTTTCTTCAGTGAAGAAACAACTAGGTGCTTAGAAGAAAAAACAACTGTGATAAAATGTTGATAAGCGAGAGAGTCTCTACCTCACAAATTCCCATATGGTGATTTGGTTGTCTGTCCCCTCACAGTAGCCTGAAATTTAAAAAAAGCAACTACCATACACTCATATGACTTCGAGAGAATAATTATAATTTCATCAGGTATTTTCCAATATATGAAACATTTTATATGCTCAGCTTTATAACAACATTGATTAGCCAACAATATTGTTCTATTTTATGGCTGGGAAAATAGGAAATGGTAAAACTCTGTCTCTCCTTATATCTCTTTTTAAATTATCCGTCTTATAATTTTTCCACATGCATGACGATTATTAATCTTTCTCTTTCATTATGCAGAAGCGTTATACTTTGCCATAAAATAAAATGTTAGAATATAATTCAAAGGGAAAATGAATGCACCTTGTCTACTATGTATAGAGCTCTTCCTTAAAGTAATACTAGAAAATAAATGTTATTTCTATCTTATAGATTATTAGACTGAGATTTGTGAATGTTATCATTCTAGTCAGAGTTAAGCTTTAAAGATTCCCTGGCTTGAAAGCTAATTTGGAACAGATTTAAAGTTGTACCTTTTAGAGAATAGAAATATCAGACCCAACCAGCACTAGGATTTCTAATAGTGTATTTAACATCTTCAGACTTCTTATAAGTCCCCACTCCCATCTGTGAAGGGAGATTTTGTCCTGTAATCAGTGGGATGTAATTCCATATCTGCCATTGTATTTTGGAAAAATAAAACATTTACTAGAGTAAAGAGTCATCTCTTTTTCTCAAAATGTGTAAGAAGAAAAACATCGTTGCTTCTTAGGCTATGCAACCAGTTCTATCATACAGTTTCCAGGAAATAGTTCTAACATGCGAAATCAGGGCTTTACTAGGACTAGAGCAGAAGGTGTAATCTTTTCTAAAATTAAAGAAACAGTCTCACTGAAGTGTTCTACCAAAATTTCCACCTCAGTTCTTTCTACTGTCATCTTTGCCACTTATAAATATTCTGTGCTCGCCATTCAGTCTTTTAACTTAGCAGCCAAGAGAACATTCTGGAGTTGGGCTAAAAGAAGGAAACAGAAAACAGGCCACTTGCTGCAGAGATGGGGAAAGTGTGGACGTGGGCCCAATTGGATGCACTGACTGACACACGCCCTGCAGACGAAGAGTGGTTTCCACAGATGAACGTGGGTGATAGGTTTAGTGACAAGAAACACCACCTTTGAACTTCCATTAAAATGAAATATTATCTAAAAAAGTGATTTTGTTCTCCCCATTAGTAGACCTGTATTACTCCAAAAAAAGAAATGCTCTTTCACTATTTTTATTATTTGAATTCCATCCATAAAAATTTCAGGAAAATTTACTTTCTCACTTGTTATGTAATTACTTATATAACATTCTCAAATTTGCCTCATGGTAAATTCATAAGACATAAAATATTTACTATCTCACCCTTCACAGAAAAAAGGTTTTTCAACTAGTGAGCAGCTAAATGCAAACCTCACTTGAAAATTGAGGATTCCAAAAGAAATGCTCATCATCATAAAAATGACATCTAGGGCCCATGGAATTTTCAAATTACTTTATTTAAATTATTGAACAAATGTCACAACCTTTTATTAGTATTTAAAAGGTAGGAAATATCATACTTTCAGTTTACAAATGGTTATAATACGTTTCTTTTCTTTTTCCTTTTTTTTTTTTTTTGAGACAGAGTCTCACTATGTCACCCTCGGTAGAGGGCTGTGGCATCACAGCTCACAGCAACCTCAACTCAATCTCTTGGGCTTAAGCTATTCTCTTGCTTCAGCCTCCCACACAGCTGCAATTACAGGCACCCGCCACAACACCCAGCTATTATTTTGTTGCAGTTGTCATTGTTTAGCTGGCCTGGGATGAGTTCAAACCCATCACTCTTGGTGTACATGGCTGGCGCCATAACCACTGTGCTACGAGTGCCGAGACATATGTTACTTTTCTTGTACTTGATTATGTCATTGCAAAATGCTTTTTGCTCGATTTGGAGTACATAAACTTTAAAAAATCTCCAGACAGGTAAACTATTCTTATTGATAAATTAAGAATGGTTGGCGGAGGACAGTGTGGTGGAGAATGTCCAATACAGTGCTCAACTATTTAGAATTGGCACCAGAGCACCTGCTGTATGTAGATAACTTAGTCCAAATTAATTCCCTCAGATCAAATAGTGTGCAAACATAACCACCCTTACTCACTGGACAGCATGCCTGCAGTGGAGCTGTGAAATCATGTCAGCTCCTACAAAGAATCCACGAAAATAAACTTCCTGAACTCCTAAGATGTGCCCTCAAATGAATGAAGAAAGAAAGACGTGTCTATCAATAGTTCTGCCATTTTATACTAAATTGGCAAATTCACACGAGAGAGCTCAAAGATCAATAGTCAAGGGAAAATAATCATGGAGAAACAGTGCTGGGCCTTCTGGGTGAGTAGCTGTTTATACAAACTAAAATTATTTCCATGTAGTAAAAATCAAGTGCTTTTAATTTTGTGAAGTGGGAAAGACAGTGGTGGATAAGTTGTTGATTAATAACAATTCTCAATGGAAAAATATCATGGACTTTCTAACAATAGACCCCTTCGTAGTGTTGGAATAGTATAATCAAAATTATTTCTATTTGAAAGGTATTATGTTATGATATGTAGATAATATGTTAACGTGGTCAATTCCCTGAAAAGGATATATTCCAAAGTCCTGCATTTGTTTATAGAATAGGCTTCACTTTCCTTAAATGGCAAAACTAGCATGAAGAAAATGATCACCACTGCTGGCATTCACACATTGCTTCCCAGCTAACAAGATGCTTTATACATATTTTGTTATCTAAGTTACACCACCTTCAGTCAAAGAAGGTGTTATCCCATTTTAGAGAACAATTAACAGAATAAATTCAAAAACATACCTCAAAAATGTAGGCTATTTGTCTTTTTTTCTAAATTATTATTCTACTGACTCTCTGATTCTTAGAAAGGAACATTCCAACTCCATCTGAGCCAGACTCACTAACATCTTGCCCATACTTCTTCCTAGTTCCTGCCTGAGGGGTAAAACATTAACCCCTCTGACATGAACACATTGCCAAATTAAGTAATCTAGTATAATTTTTCTGCTCTCGTTAGAATTGAATATTGTATTTTCCAGCCGTACAACTATGGAGTGTGTGTTATATTTGGTAGGTTTGGGTTTTGTTTTGCTTTGTTTTTACTTTCTTTTAATACTCATATGCCTGCACCTGTAACATATCCAACTCAATAGGTCATGATGCCAGGAAGAGGAAAACAGATTGGGGCGAATCAAACTCTGTACTATCTGTTCCAGAACCATTACTCTGGAACTCCAAAACTCTGTACAATCTGTTCTATTGATTACGCTAAACATTCAGTGCCTTGGGTCTTATCTCCAAACTGCCAAAGCAAAGGTTTTCCATGTACTATCCAAAAATTTGTATTTTGAGCAAATTCACCAAGAGATTTTTATGGAAATAGAAGGTCAAGAATACTGGGACAGGTAATCTGGTATGACTATTGAGTGTTCATGCCCGCTTTTTGCTGAGAATAACAAGAAGGTCCAGGTTGTTCTTTACCCAGGCCATTGTAAACGCTTTTTTTGTAGTGGACAGCCTTGGGGATGAACTAATGTCTTCATAGTGACAAAGAGAAGGCTCTCTATGAAGCAGCGATGCTCCAAACTTAGACCTCCTCAGATGCAATGCAAAGCCACTGTATGGAGTGTGGAGGGCCTACTCACCTACCCTTGTGGGATCTGATAGCATGCTTACCTGTGCAGTAAGCAAGAAAATCCATTCTGTCTGACCCTAGAATTTCATGTCACCTACTAGCATCCATGGAGATGTAATAGGCTAGCTCTTGCCAGTAAGTAAGGTAAAATACAAAATTATGATAGGAAAACCACTGCATCAATTAGATGTAAGTGCAGCCAAACGTCCTCTCTAACTGAAATCCAGAGTAAATCTTCCAGCATTTTGTGTCGGAAACATATATAAACCTGTCGGCAGGAGGCCTTGGGCTTTTTGCTGCAACTGTTTACTGCCCTCTTATTTCACAGTATTTACAGATAGGAAACTTAACTGAATTTAATAAGCTACTCTGTCTTTCTGCTAGGAACTCTAGAGAGGCCAGGATTTTTATTAAACAACACACAGAGAATGAAATGGGGTATAAAATGGATACAAACTAAAAAACAAAGTATTCTTATGGTTTTTGTATGTTTCTGAAAGTAAACTATTGGTTTGGAGGAAGAAAAGGGGACTTGGCTGGTCTCATTGCCCACAGTGACAAACCAGCACAAGGTCATCCACGTGCACAGAAATCCCTGCGTGACCACCAGTACAGTGGGTGACCTCCAATGGGGTCCCCCTCCATCAACAGGTAGCACGTGTCTGCAGGAAGTCCTGCTACCAGTAATTCTCAATATTCCGGATTCTTGTTATTAGGTGAGAATTAACAATTGTTTCCTTCAAAGTAGGTTGAGGCAAAGGGAAAATGAAAAGCTAGCTTGGAATGAGGGCCAGGATCTAAGGTAGAAAAATCACAATATGAAGGGGAGTGAGGAATAAAAAGAGATGTAAGGAGGACAGGCATATAGGCAACCACGCCCAGGGGGTACTGGGTTTTATCTGGTGGGTCAGGCAGGTGCTCCGCAGTGGAGCTGGTCCCAGCTCCTGATGAATGAGTGGCCTCTTCTCCTTCTTTAGTGAAGGATGGAGCACCATCTAGCCGGTCTAAAGATGTGAGAGGACCAAGTTCTCAAAGACATGAGGAGATAAAGGAAGCAGAGGAAAAGACCATGCATGGGGAGACCTATCAACATAGAGATGTAGAAGGGAAAAGCCCTAATGGAATTTACTGTCTCCTAAATATTTCCAATTTTCTGCAAATATTCCTGATCAGTCTCTAGAACTGAACCAGCAAAGATCTGACTTCACTGCGGTGTGTGGAAAAACTTCCCTCTGAAGAAATGATTTTCTTTTGCCCCTTCAACTTATACCTTGAATCCACTAATGGAATTTTTGGACAGACAGATGCTTTTTTTTTTTTAAGTGACATATTAAAATGAAAGCCTATGATATATGTCACATTTCATAACTATTCTCACTTAAAGAACCCTTCACCTCAATTCTGAAGATTAAGCTACAGCGTATTGACACTTTTTCTTTCTTAAATTATTTTCCTACTTGCTAACAAACAAAGCAAGTGGAAAGCAATTCTTAATTCTCACCTAATAACTACATAAGACCAAGTTAGAATTGCATTTTTTTTCACAGTGTCCCTTAAAGAAGGACAGCAACTTTGGACCTTGAACTATTTTCCTTTCTATCATGCACCTCTTAGCATAAACTATTCTTGCAGTTGCATTTGTAAGTGGCAGTTTTTCAGATTCCGCTACTACACTTTACCCAATTAGATCTCTGATACAGACAGGAAATGGAGAGAAGTACTGAGGAAGGAACTAAGTCAGGAAGATTTGAACTAAAGCAAAGGCTGAAAAATTTCCTTAACTTTTCTTTTTTTTCTATTAGCAAACAGGTCTCTTTCTAGTGGAGAGAGAAAATCAGATTAGGATAGTCCAGTGATAGAACTTAATATGACACAAAATGTACAGAAATTTCAATTACCCAAGCACATGTCAAGTCTGAAATTTCAATAAGGGCATTTAAAGAATGAAGATAGTGATAAACCTGCCAGAAAAAATTTGATATAAGCTAAGTTTAAAACGTTTTGTCACGGTTAAGAGCTCCTTCTTCCTGTATTGCAAGGTAAGCACTGCTATACTGGAAACACAATATTCAGAACCCTCTACACAGAGGGAAAAAAAATAGACTATAGTACGTGGGATGCTGCTGGAAGAAATTAGACAATCTCCATTTAACTAAAAAGCATCTCTGTGAATCTTGCTATGTGATATATACAATGGACTATAGAAATGGAATTCAGAATATGATCTCTGTCCTCCTGTGACTTTAACTTTAGAAGACAAGGACAATGAACAAGATATCACCATTATATTTTAAGGCAAGGTAACTTACCTCATTTTCTACTTAAACTATACTTGCAATAACTTAGAAAAAATTGACAATTTTAAGTTGTGTTATTTAGAGGCTGCTACTTAATGTTGGAAGGTACGAGACAGAACTTTGAGGTAGATGTCTTGGATGAGGGTAAATGGTGGGATCATTCCTATGGTTCATATTGCAAGGGTGCACGTCAAATCTATTAAGTACTGACTATAAATGTCTGAACACAATAATTAAGTAAATGAGGTGAAGGCTATATTAGCTATTTTGATGTAAGCATTCCTAATTGTATATAAAATCGGCACATTGTACCCCATAAAGGCATCAATGTATGCATGATCTATGTGTTTATAACTTAATTTAAAAAAAAGAAAAAATTTTGGGAAACTGTGTAAGTAAAGGCAAGTAGATGGGAACGTTGGCAGACATTTCAGAATACAGGAACAATTGTAATGTAAAGCTTGTATTACGGCGTGGGAGTAAAGAAGGGTGACCCGAAATGAGAAGCATGAAAATGAAAGGAAGTTCCTTTAATGCAATTCAGACACATGGGTATAGGACTGGTAGCAGGAAATACAGATGTAGGAAGTATACTCTAGAAGTATAATATATACCTCTGAAGTAATAAAAGTCTCAAACTACAATCTAGAGTCTTGATGTATTAGGGTAGACTCAGGAAAATAGAATTGACACTAACCTAATATAGCCTAAGAATATGGGGAGGGAGAAGGGAAAGAGGAGGGAGGATGGGTGGAGGGATCACTTCTATGATTTGTCTTATGAGGGTACAAGTGAATCTTTCTAAGAGTGTAACATCTTAACATAATAACTAAGAAAATGACATGAAGGTTATGTTAACCAGTTGGATGAAAATATTTCAAATTGTATATGAAAATGCCACACTGTACCCCATGACTGCATTAATGTACACAGCTATCATTTAATAAAAAAAAGAAAGGAAAAAAAAAAACACTAGTAATTTCAAGAGAATGGATTCAACCTAGGATATTAGTAAATTATTATCTCAGAAAAGGGATGGCAGTGAAGCAACAAAAATAAACAAAGACACGCCCAAAGGAAATAGCTGTAGAAATTATCTATTTCTCTATAACTGGAAAAATAAAATTGAAGGTATTGGGTAGCAAGCAAGTTGGAGAGGCCATGGAAGATGGGCTTGGACTATATGGACAGGGCATTTCTGTAGCTCTCTACAGAGGGGTGAATGATGGGCTGGTTCTAGAAGTGGTAAAAGAGACTGGCATCTGGGCCCAGCTGCTGGTATCGGGACAAAGAGACAGTGTTGGTTTGATGACCCCAGGAAGCAAGAAAGCTGGAAACTCTCTGTTCTTGCCGTCCCCTGCCCCACTAAAGCCCACTGTTCTTAGAACCTAGCAAAAAGCTAACAAAGAAATAAACAAACAAATAAATAATAAAAAGTCTGTAAAATGTAGTCTGTTAAGCCCTATTCTCAGCTTCAAAGAGCAGAAAGTAAAATGTTGACCTGGGATTAAAGACTGTGGATGGATGAATACCAGGCATCCCCAGCTTCTTTCTTTACTTCCCTAACCGTTAGCTGTCTGACAATACACTGTGAAACTGTGAGAAATGCAATGCCTTGTCTTCAACTGGTATTTATTAAATCACAGAGAAGGCAAAGGAAATGGCCTGCTGCTTCCCGGCCTGACTAAAGCTACCAATGTGTGTTTAAGGTTATTTTAGAATGGTAAAATCAAGGAGAATGTCTTTAAAATCCCTCACTTATGGATTTTCATGCCTTTCTCACCTATAAACAATATTCTACCTTCCTTAGTTGGGGAGTATTTCTTTATCTCTTTGACTTCCTTCCACATCCAACAATGTGAATGATTGAACAGGTGGTATAGATTCCCATTCAGTAGCCAGAAATGTGGACGGATGGCCACACGAGGGGGATGTGCCTGAGAGCAAGGAGTGAAAATCATAGCAATAAACAATTATAGCAAAGGAGTAAAAGCTTATTTATGTCTATATATTTATTTTGTTTATACAGTAGAAGCACATTATAAAAACAAAGTATTAATACGTATGTATATGAGGATGTTAAACCCTTTAATTAGATATTAGTTAAGCTAATATCTAGGTATTAGTCTCTAGATAAAATAAATCATTTTTTTCCTTCCTTCCTTCTTTCCTCTCTCTCTCCTTCACACCTTCCTTCCATCTTTTCTTCTTTCTTCTTCTTTTTTCCATTTCAAATATCTTCTACTTGTCTTTTTGCCTTACTTTAACAGCTGTATTCAAAGCCCTGTGTTAGAGATCAGGGAAATGGAAAGAATCATAAATGGTCCCTGACAAAATTGACTTTATAGCATTATTTGATTAAAAGGCTTCTAACCATACTGGTTATGTTGACTTTGATTTTTTCCTGAAAGCAACATGTAATCATTGGAGGATCTTAAGCCAAAGAGTGATATCCTGAACTTTGCATTAGAGAAAGAGCTTTGGCCGAAAAAATGAACCAATGGGGTGAGAGAAGAGACAGAGAAGTCAGCAGAGAGTCTTCTTTAAAAAATTCAGGTAAAAACATCAGCGTAGCCTTCCTCTGTAAGTCTCAAATAGGGCTAAATGCATATGGCAAGCAATGAAAGACATGTCCTTACTTAATGATAAGCGAGGGGAAAAGAAGGGATGGAATAACAAACTTCCCTAGGAGTATGTGGTGATGTACCATGAGAAAGGAATTGATAAAAGCAAAAGCCCATTTCCTCCCCCTTTTTTGGCAGAGCACCGTGACACTGAACTTCCTCACAGTATGAGCCAATGGGAGGGCAAAGGTATTTTAAAACCTCAGAGGTATACTTGAGTTTTACTGAGAACAGCACCCTGGCAGAGCAGCTTTTTCTGAGAGCAGAAATAGCGGAGTAGAGGTGTAGCCTGTGATGCTCAGGTGCAGAGCGGACCTCAGAAGATATGTCACGTGTCTTGCAGAGCCTTGGCTGGGGAGCAGCAGCAGTCAGCAGGGGAGGGGCTTTTGCAAGTACCTATAAGATACCCTTTAATGTACACAGAGATTGAGATTCTGCATTTTTAATAAACATTCTGATGATGTGATTCTTATGTGCATAAAAATTTGAGAAACACTTTTCCTTGCCTGGTTGAAAAGTTTACGATTCTAGGCAAGCATCTTACCTGTTTGCATAACAATAGCAACAATGGTATCTAGAATTTACCTGCTGCCTCATGTTCTACTTTTTCTGTCTTTTAATCACCCATCCTGAATGAAAGGACAAGTACATCTGACTTCCAACAAGAAAGTCACCAGGGACCATTTTAAACATCCTTATCTTTGCTAGGAATCTCCAGCCATGACTCTTTGGCTCACTTCTTGGAGCCAAAGTAAGATGGGGAAACTGCCCTGCTCAATAAAGAGTCAGAAGACCTAAAACAATCTCTCTGATAAAACAGGAGATGGCTGAGAAATGGGCCCAAGCCAGTAAGAACGCAGATGGCCAGGAAGAATTACCTCGGGCTACCTTCACTGCTCGCTATAGCATGCTCATAATGCATTAGCACACTAAAAGAAACTCCCAGTATGGCCATGACACCCATGGCACCTCCCAGAAGTTACCCCGTATGGTTTAAACCAGGAGGGACATCCAGTTCCAGAACTCCCCACACTTCCCCAGAAATCTTATGAATAATCTTCCCTCTACTTAATATACCATTAAATAGAAGATATAAATGAGACCCTGAAAACTCACAAGGTACTGCTACTCACTATTGCTCTGAGGATAGACACTGCCCTATCTATGGGGAAGCCTAATTTCTTTTCTTACTTTAATAAACTTGCTTTTGCTTACATCGTCAGCTTGTTCTTGGATTTTTTTTTTGGCCAGGGCTGGGTTTGAACCAACCACCTCCAGCATATGCTGCTGGTGCCCTACTCCTTTGAGCCACAGGCACTACCGTGTTCTTGGATTCTTTCCTGAGTAAAGTTAAGAACTCATTTGGCCTTCAAAGAACTCTAGTTTTGAAGTCTACTTTCTTGTATTGAAAGTACAGATCCAAGGCATCTGTATTGTAGTGATATATGAAATATTAATACAGGAGCACAGATAACCTGTGAAGTTACAGGTAGATACAATCCTATTCCTCTTTTTATAAGCAGAGTTTTTCATTCAAATAATGTGTCAGTTTTGGACAAGAAACCTCATCTCATCTGTTCTAACTAGTAAGTATAGGAAGTTGCTATCTTTACTTCTGGAAAGTTCTCAGTAGAGAAGTCAACCTACGTAGTCTGGAGAGAAGGGCACAGGTTATATAGGACCTAGAGCACCAGGCATATACTTAACAGTGAGGTCCTTAGTAGCCAGGCAAGACATTAAGAAAGGAAGCTTATACTTGGAGATTTCTTGTGTTTTTTTCCTAACCAATCAAGAAGGCAAGATATAAAATAATTGCAAGAAGAAAGCAGAGGTAAATAGGGCTAAAAGTTGCAAGAATTAAGAATAAGGTTTGAAAAATCCTCCTTTATTCAGCAAATAGTTATTATTGCCCTGGAATAAAGCATTATTTCAGGAAATGAAATAACATCAGAGACAAATAGAGATTTGAGAAAATATTAAAGAATATAAATGAGAAACAAGAATTATGTTGGTTCATTATGAAAATATAGACCCAGTTTAATAATAAAAATAGATAATAATTCCTATTACTTATTTTGTGCTGTATCCTCTTTTATCCTCAGCACACTACTGGGATGAGTATACTGTAATCCCTATTTTTTTATTTTTGCAGTTTTTGGACAGGGCCAGGTTTGAACCTGCCACCTCCAATACATGGGGCCAGTGCCCTACTCCTTGAGCCACAGGTGCTGTGCTGTTATCCCCATTTTTAAATGAAGAGCAGGAGACTGACAAAGCAATATCTTGCTCATGCTCCCAAAGCCATTACATGGACAGCTCGGGATTTAATCTAGGTGTGAGATTATTTAATCACATGCCATTGCCACCATAAAAATCTTGGGATGCTCTTGATTTTGACACGTAGTGACAAGTTTGCTTGCAATTTTCACTTCTATATCATGACAATAGCTGAAAATGCTTATTTTCTCTCAGACAGCCTAGCAATAAAGCAAATGAAAAGATTCCCAAAGTCCTATGTCTTAAAAGCATTTCAATATTAAAAGTGTTATAATAAAAGTGCTGCATAAAACTAGAAAGGAAAGCACATTTTTTTCCTCTGAGCTGAAATTTTTCTGACAAGAACTTTTAATTTGAGTGGTGTTTGTGCTTTACTAGTCCATCATTACATGTCATCCCCTTGTTACGAGCTGTTCTCTGCTCACTAGAAAGCTGTGTCTGGGTAGGCTACCCCAAGAGACGTGTTAACAAGGGACAGAAAAGTTTCTGCCAAGGCAGCCCGCATTTATAATTGTTCCGTGAAATATTAATCTCCCGTCTCAGGAAGGCCCTGGAAAAGAAGCCAAGCAAAAAGAAGAAAAAAAACTCTTAAAGAGAACAATAAACAAAAAAATTCAGAAGTATAAGGAAGGCCACAGGCGAAAAGAAAATTATTACATTTTTAATTTTTTTGACTAATTAATATGTTGATTGACCAAAAATCACCCATGTCCATGATGTTTGAAATAGGTATTCATTGTGGAATGGCTACATTGAGCTCATTCACATGTGCCGTAGCTCACACGCTTAGCACTTCTGTGTGTAGAGGACACTTGAAAATCTATTCTTTCAGTGATTTTCACCTATACATTATTTTTAACTATATCCCACACGTTATATAACTCTCTTAGAGTTATTTCTACTAACCGAAATTTTGTATCATTAATTTATACTAACAAATGGGGAACCTCTTTCCTCTCTAACATGAAATTTTCCATTTGTGTGAAAGCATTGATTTTCACAAAACAGGGGTTTTTTTTTTTTTGGTTTTTTTGTTATTTTCAAAGTGGAAATCTAGAAGCAGCGTGGGAAAGTTAGAGATCAGAATAGCATGATTTCTGAAGACATCCTAGTCTCAGTGATGAAGTCTGAATTCACAAATCACCATACATATTCTCCATTAGGAGAAAACAGAAGCAAAATCTTCCAAACCCAAGACAAACTCAGTGTTATATAAAATGACAGAGACTGTAGGCAGGAGGGAATGAGATGCTCTCAGAACAAAACGAAGCAAGCAAAAACAGCCAAGAAAACATTGTGACTTCACGCTTACCTGGGACAAAGATTTGAATCTTGAAGACAGGAAGTGAGATCATTACAGTATTGTCTAAACAAACCATCCACCTATCTTAAGGATGCTGAGAAGAAAAGTTAGATTTTTGAACATCTCAAAAATACTATTTCACACTCAAGTTCATTCTTAAGTACACTATCAACACAGGCTAATGAAGAAACTAACAAAATCTCTCGTGAATCTCTTAAGTCCTAGTCCTGCTGTATCCTTGTTTCAAACTGTTTCAGACCCCCTGAAAAAGGGAGAACTTTGATTTTTCTGTGCTTACACTAAAATATCCATAAAGGGGTTAAAAATAACGACTTCCCCAGGACAACCAGAGACGGTAGGTAGTATTGTTTCTTCTGTTAAATATAAGCTGGGAAGCTTAAGTTTTCTTTAATCTAAAAAGTATAATGGTTGAAATTCAATAAGCCTTCAGAGATTTAATTTGAAATATATCTAATACTAATGCCATATTGGAAAAAAATAAAGCCAATGATTCATTATTTTATAGCAGATTATTAAATAGTATATATTATTCCTTTTTAAGTTATTTTAATGAGTGTTAATTTATTTATAAATGAATGTAATTAACTCCTTGAGAAACCTTAAAGGCTCTAATCTTCTGAACCATAAGATAAAGCAAAGAAAAAGTGACTTTGAAATCATTTTGATCAATGAAGTTTACCTTTTATTGAATCTTGAATTATATTAGATTGCTAGCATTGCTGAATGCCAGTGAAACATCTTCTGATCAATGTGAATTTGTTTAACTATGGAGCACACCTCACAGAGTCACCAAGGGTGAGAGGAATTGCATTTTTGTTTACTTTCTCTCTCTCTCTCTTTTTTTCATTCACCCAGTGGGTGGGCGGTACACCCTTATACTGTGAACCTTTAGGTAAGAGTTTTCCAGTCCATTTCTCTCCACTCCTCCCTCTTTCCCTCCTCCTCCTCCCCCACACTTGAATTTAATTGTGCTCTTCTCTTGTGTGGGTGTGTCATTGATCCTGTTTACCTTATTCTTCAGCAATTTTAAAATAATTTATCTTTGCTATAGCAGTCACATTCCGGTCTGTATAGTCCCTGTAAGTTGAGAACATCATCATGTCTGGCCATCTCATACATCGCTAAGAATCTCCAAGCCATATGGTGCATATTGTAAGGGTACATGTAGGATCTATTAAGTATAGAGTATACACGTCTTAACACAATAATTAAGTAAATGAGGTGAGGGATAAATTAACTAGTGTGATATAATCATTCCAATTGTATATGAAATCAGCACATTGTACCTCATAAAGGCATTAATGTATACATGATCTATGTGTTTATGATTTAATAATAAAAATAAAAAAAAGAATCTCCGAGCCAAAAAATAAACTGGAGATATGTTGGAGGATTCTGACTAGTTTATAAAAATACCTACGTGACAGGGGAGAATGAAGCAGTGTGGGTACTGGGCTTACCACAAGGGCTTTCTTTTTTTGATATGAGTAGATTCTATTTTCCACTTTCATTTCCAGGAGAGTAGGGAGTTGGGAGATAATATGTTTTCAACTTTCCTTTTATCCCTTATAAAACATTTTAAAAATGATTATTTGTTTGTATTATGATTTTTTTTGGAGGGGGTCAGGGAGGAATAGCAAAATTTTGACCCAACAAAGTATTTTAGATAAATAAAACACTTTGAAATTGTATATAAACCCAGAACATTGTACCCCCCCCAAGAAAAAAAGGAAATCTGAACAGAGAACCAATGTACTATACTTTGCACTATCAAGTAATATTAATGGTTTAAATCATAATCAGATATACATCTCTGATTCTTAAATTGTGATAGATAAATAACTCCATACTAACTTTTATTTTCTTATCCAAATTTATCCATCTGCACATCTCAACCATCAAAGAAGTTAAGCAACAGAAAAGTACAACTTTGTTTAGTTTTGCATTTACAAAAAAATCATTTTTTCTAAACTCAATCCATTTTTAAATACTATACCCTGGATAAGTACACATATAGACCTATCATACATTCACTCAGTGCCTACATAATCCAGTAGATGTCCTCCACTTGGGCTCAGAGTATTTATGTCACCTTTTGAAAGACTGTCTTAAAGCAAATGATACTCCAAAATTTGAATGCATGTGGAGCTTCTATTCACCTTGTCCTATTTACCCCTGGAGGGTTTTAGGAGCTATTATCATGAACATTGTTTACTGCCATTCATATTTTCTCTCTCTCTCTATATATATATTTTTATATATACATGTGATTATTAGGTTTCCACTTTTTGCCTTCACAGAATTAAAAAGGCTTAAATTTACCAACAATAGCAATGTTTAAAATAAGGACTAGAAACAAAAATCTTGTAAAGAATGAATGAAGATAAATACATTCAGAGAAGAAATCAGAGGATTGGGGCAATGAAGTATTAAGCAATTATAATAATAGTATGCAAAGAAAATAACATTCACATTGTCAAATAAGAGTATGAGTATTATAGAATGCTTTGACTCTGAGGTTCAATATAGAGTCATCAATTAACTTCTTATTTTTTCCAAACTCTCAAAAAATAGACAACTAATATTAATAAATAAAAATAAAAGATAATTTCAAAAAACAGATCATGCCAAATCTTATAGACAACAGAAAAAGAAGAACTACTTCAAAATCATTCTGCTTAATCTGGATATACTTGATATTAAAATTGGAAAAAATAGATTATTATAAAGGGGAAATTAGAAACATAATTCACTTTTAAATAAGGATGCAGCATCCTGTATCCTAAACAACATATTAACAAGTCGAAGTAAAAATTAATGTTTAAGTGATGTACTTTAGTCAAAATCAAATCCAATTTATGTGAGAATTAGTCACTATTTTCTTTTTTTTTCTTGTCCTTGCCCTCACCCCCTCTCTCTCCCTCTCTGTCTGCTCACCCCTTTCCCCATGCCCCACCATGCCATTAATTGTCCTCATATCAAAGTTGAATACATAGGATTCAGACTTCTCCATTCCTGTGATGCTTCACTAAGGGTAATGTGTTCCACCTCCATCCAGGTTAGTACAAATGCTGCAAAATCTCCATTTTTTGAATAGCTGAATAATATTCCATGGTATACATATACCACAGCTTACCAATCCATTCCTGGATTGAAGGGCACTTAGGTTATTTCCACATTTTAGTGATTGTAAATTGGGCTGCAATAAACAGCCTAGTACAATTATCTTTATAAATAAAGTTTTTTTTTTTTCCTTCTGGATAGATGCCCAGTAATGGGATTGCAGGACCAAATGGGAGGTCTAGGCTGAGTTCTTTAAGGTTTCTCCATACCTCCTTCCAAAAAGGTTGTATTAGTTTGCAGTCCCACCAGCAGTGTAAAGGTGTTCCTTTCTCTCCACATCCGCTCCAGCATCTGCAGTTTTGAGATATTGTGATATAGGCCATTCTCACTGGGGTTAGATGATATCTCAGGGTGGTTTTAATTTGCATTTCTCTAATAATTAGGGATGATGAGCATTTTTTCATGAATTTGACAGCCATTTGTCTATCTTCTTTCGAGAAGCTTCTGTTCATCTCTCTTCCCCATTGATGTATGAGATTGTGGATTTTTTCTTGTATAGTAATTGAGGTTCTGTATAGATCCTAGTTATTAAACTTTTGTCTGATTCAAAATATGCAAATATTCTTTCCCATTGGATAGGTTGTCTATTTGCTTTGGCTATTGTCTCCTTGGCTGTACAGAAGTTTTTCAATTTAATTAAATCCCATTTGTTTATTATTGCAGTTGTTGCTATTGCCATGGCAGTCTTCCTCCATAAAGTCTTTCCCCGGGCTGATATCTTCTAGTGTTTTCCTATTCTTTCTTTGAGGATTTTTATCAGTTCATACCTTAAATTTAAGTCCATTAGCCATCTTGAATCAATTTTGGTGAGTGGAGAAAAGTGCGGGTTCAGTTTTAGTCTTTTACATGTGGATATCCAGTTCTCCCAGCACCATTTTTTGAACAGAGAGTCTTTCCCCCAGTGGACATTCTTGCTGGGTTTATTGAAGATTAGGTAGCTGTAAGTTGCTAGTTTCATTTCCTGGTTTTCTGTTTGATTCCAAATGTCTATGTCTCTATTTTTGTGCCAGTACCATGCTGTCTTGACCACTATTGGCCTTATGGTACAGCCTAAAATCTGGTATGATACCTCTGCCTTTGTTTTTATTACTAAGAACTGCTTTAGCTATATGGTTTTTTTTTGGTTCCATACAAAATGCAGAATCATTTTTTCCAGGTTTTGAAAATAAGATGTTGGTATTTTAATAGGGATGGCACTGAATCAGTAAATTGCTCTGGGAAGTATAGACATTTTAACAATGTTGATTCTTCCCAGCCATGAGCATGATATGTTCTTCCATTTGTTAAAGTCCTCTGCTATTTCCTTTCTTAAGGTTTCATTATTTTTTTTATAAAGGTCCTTCACCTATTTTGTTAGGTATATTCTTAAGTATTTCATTTTCTTTGGGGCTATGGTGAAGGGGATTGTGTCTTTAACTTCTCATCTTGGCTGTTGTTGGCATATATGAAAGCAACTGACTTGTGGACATTGATTTTATATCCTGAAACATTACTGTATTTTTTAATGACTTCCAAGAGTCCTGTGGTTGAGTCTTTAGGGTTCTCTAAGTATAAGATCATATCATCAGCAAAGTGGGAGAGTTTGACCTCTTTTGCTCCAATTTAGATGCCCTTTATTTCCTTCTCTTACCTAATTGTATTGGCTAGAACTTCCAGCACTATGTTGAACAGTAATGGTGACAGAGGACAACCTTGTCTGGTTCCAGTTCTAAGTGTAAAAGCTTTCAGTTTCACTCCATTCAGTAAAATATTAGCTGTGGGTTTGTCACAGATAGCTTCGATCAGTTTAAGAAATGTGCCACCTGTGCCTATACTCCAAAATGCTCTAACTAGAAAGGGATGCTGGATTTTATGGAATGCTTTTCCTACATCTATTGAGAGGATCATATAAACTTTGGTTTTAATCCTGTTGATACGGTGAATAATGTTTATAGACTTACGTATATAAAACCAGCCTTGCATCCCTGGGATGAAACCTACTTGATCGTGATGTATGACTTTTTTGATAATAAGCTGTAATCTATTGGCTAGGATTTTGTTGAGAATTTTTGTATCTACATTCATTAGTGAAACTGGTCTGAAATTCTCCTTTTTAGTTGGGTCTTTTCCTGATTTTAGGATCAGGGTGATGTTTGCTTCATAGAACGTGTTGGGGAATATTTCTTCTTCCTCAATTTGTTGGAATAATTTCTGCATTATGGGGATAAGCTCTTCTTTGAAGGTTTGATAGAATTCTAGTGTGAAGACATGTGGACCAGGGCATTATTTTTGTTGGGAGACTTTTTCTTGTTTCTTTTATCCTAGTGCTTGAAATTGGTCTGTTCGAGAGATCTATTTCATCTGGGCTAAGTCTAGGGAGAGGGTACAATTCCCCATTCATATTTTCTTTCTTCTGATTTTACTGATGTCCTTGGTGAGTGGCATTTCAAAGAACTAATGCAATAAAGAAATGTGCAAACCATAAATAAGTAAAAAATAGTGCTGAGGAGGATAATTCATTTTTTTCGGACATGATGCTATTAACTTTATGGATGATAGCTCTTTTCTCTTTTGTACACACATAACACACCAGCACACCAGCCCACAGGTGTACGCACATCTCTCCCTTTTCCTTTATTCACCTTTGTTCCCTTGCCTCACACCTATCAAATCCATCCTTGGAAAGAGTTATGAAGAAATTCGTCCCATGTCTGTATTACCAACTCACCCCTGCAAATGCATTTTGACAACTTCTTATAATTTTAAAATGAATATAAATTTGAACACCTAGCATCTTACTCCAAATGTGAGCCCTGCCTCTTACCTAGTCTAGCTTTGGCAAATAGATAAATGATAAATAGGCAGATAGATAGATAGATGATAGATGGAAAGAATACATGTTATTTCTTACAATATTCATTTATCTCTAATTTTATCTTTAAAATTGAACTTTGAAACTTCAAGTGTCTTTAGTATCAATTCTCTACTACAGTATAAAAAATATTAGAAATTTTTTTTTAGTATACATCAAAGATAGTAATGTCATTTTGTCAAAAGTTAGTCTTTAAATGAATCAATCACTACTAAGCCAGTTTCCTTAACACCCAGGATATATTTAACTGGGAGTTGTTACTAGCCTTTTTCTTACAACTAGTTCATGCTCTCCTCTGCCCCCAGCTCCCTTTCCTCCAAATGGAAATGTCACTCTGCTTCTTGTTGCTGTGAGGACAGGCCTTGATCAGGTCAATTCTGTTGCTCTTACCGTGCTTGCTCACTCCACCCCTCCTGGTGATTTCTGAGGGTGTCTCTGGGAGTAGAAATCAGTATATGCAGACCAGGCAGACCCATCTACTTTTCTTCCTTTGGGAACCAGCTGGTTGCCCACACAGGGCAAAGCGTTCTGTTCAGCCCAGCTCTGTTCTCTCATGCTTTAAATTTTAAAATAAATACCCCAGTATGGTGAATCATGGGGTTTTCTACTTTAACCTGCATTTGGTTCATTATCCTGGCAAATTATTGGGTTTAGAATGAAGAGACGAATTATGAGCATATAGTTAACCTCAATCACTCATTTAAGTATGAGCTTTACTTATTAATACAGGCCTCTATCAATTAAATGCTCTACCTTTAACAAATTCATATATAAAAGACAAGAGTCTATCTATCTTCCTTTTCTTTTCTTTTTTTTTTTTTGCAGTTTTTGGCCAGGGCTGGGTTTGAACCTGTCACCTCCGGTATATGGGGCTGCCGCTCTACTCCTTTGAGCCGTGGGCACCGCCCAAGAGTCTATCTTTAACATCCTCTAAACTTGAATACTTTTCACTCACTTGTAACTTTAATTTATCCTTGTTCATCTATTGAGACTCATATTCACATATTCACTTGTTCTTTTTCTCCCTTTAATAAACGTGGGGAAATTGATTTCCTATCTATTTTGTTTTGGCAGAAAGGAGTACTTAGTAATGCATTTTCAGATTATGGGAGGAGTCAGGTGGAGTTTGATGCCTGGTGAGTTATAAAGCCGAGCAAATATCCTGTTAATATAATCGCAAAGCTTAAATTAAGTACTAAAGTACAGCAGAGAATAACATTATTAGCATTCTTTTATGTCCTGATTTTGAGTTTACTTGCATGGCTTCAGGCACGAGCAATTGTAAATTCACTTTATTACATGGAAACTACACCGCAAAGACAGACTGTGGAGGATCATAACAGTCTTGGTGCATTTTGAGAGATATTTACAAATGAATTTGTTTTACAAACAGTCTGAGAGAGGAGTTATTAAGAACCTTGTAATTTAATATTTCACATCTTTTTATCTGGGCTAACATCAATCCACATACAGCTTCCAAATTATGTTGTAATATTTTAATCCAAATGGAATAAATGTTTTCTTTTTCTATTAGCTGGAGACTTTTCAACAGTAAACAAGTAGAGTTTGCAAAAAGAAAAAGTCATAATTTGCAGTTTCCAGCAGTAAGTTGTCTTACAGCCACCCTTATGTTACATCATCATCATTGTCACCATCGCCACATATTATGGGAATAAACTGTTTTGGGGTTTACAAAGACATGTTCAGCCGGGGGCGGTGGCTCATGCCTGTGATCAAAACACTCTAGGAGGCCGAGGTGGGTGGATCACCTGAGCTCACGAGTTCAGGATCAGCCTGAGCTAGAGAGAGACCTTGCCTCTAAAAATAGCAGGGTAATATGGTGGGTACCTGTAGTCCCAGCTACTTGGGAGGCTGAGGCAAAAGAATCTCTTGAGCCCAGGAGTCTGAGGTTGCTGTAAGCTGTGATGTCACAGCACTCTATCAAGGGCAACAAAATAAAACTCAAACAAACAAAAAAACAAACAAAAAGCAAATTGACATGTTCATTATGTAATTGAACTTTCAAAATAACCTCATGAGGAAGGTATTTTAGTAAGTATTTTCTTTAATGGGGAATCAAGGCCCATGGTAAGTAATTGTCCATAAATCATGAAGTCAGACAGCCGGGTCACCTGGAATCCTAACCACAGGGAATCCTTGTTTACCAAGTCTTTGGGCGTCCAAAACAGTTGGAAAGCCTTCGATGGGGAAGAGATAAAAAACAAACCGAACAAAACCAAAGGAAGCAAAGTACATATATCTTTATAAACAAATTAGTATCAGGAATCTATTTTTTACTTGAAGTTAATGAGTGACACTGGTAATCCATAGAATGCCACCAAACATTGAAAAAAGTAGGGACATTTGGTAGAGTAGTTATTAAGAACATAAGCTTTGAAATCAAAGAAACTTGTTAAAATCCTGATTTTTTTTTCTTATCTTTGACGTTTTACACTATTATCTAGGGCCATTTTGCCAATTATTTAATCTCTCTGTGATTCACTTTCTTAACTTCTAAAATTAGCATAAAACTGCATATACGACAAGGTTTCCGAAGTACATGAAGTGTGCACTCTGGAATTCCTCACATGATAAACTAAACAACTAGTGTTTGTTAGGATCCACTCCGTCTCCCCTAAAGGTGGAGGGAAGGAATGGATTAATGAAGAGAGAATTTAAAGGGCAAGGGAAGAACAAAGAGGCAGAATTGTTCTAGAAGATGGAAACTAGAGGGTAAGGTTTTTGACATCAATGGGTCGGCATCTAAAAGCACCTCCAGGGTGGGAATGGTGTCTGAAGGAAGGAGAGGAGAGCTGGCACTTGCTGTTCTTTGAAATCTCGGTAGTTGTATCACATTCAGGGGTTTGAGAGACAGAAAGGAAGCAGTTATTTTCGAATTAGTTTTCAGCTGCTGGCTCGTATTCTTTGAACAGAACACAATTCCAAGCGTGGATCAGGAAAGCCACAACTGAAAAAAGTATATTAGTATTTAGGAATCAAAGGGAATGCTTACTGTTTGACTGAATCTTTTGTTCTTTGCAGGGCAAAAATCTGCAGAGAGAAAAGATGGGGATTACAGATTCCCTAAATGTGACATGTCGGTATAATAATCACATTATGTTATTCATAGTTGGCTCTAATTCCCCCCAGTTAGGGGATTCTTCCCATACCAGCAAGAGGAAAACCCAAAGGATCACAGAGTTTAAATCACTTGTTTAAAGTTGCATGGTGTGTGAGGGACTAGAATTGTATCCAATGTGTGCTTGGCCAGGAATTCTCTTGCCTTCTCTTATAGCCTTCGGTTACCAAGACATGGACAGTATAATACTTCAGAAAGCAAAGAGCACTGATTCGACACAGTTTTTGTTGTAAGCGTGGGATATTCTTTAAGTAGGATTTTCTTTCACCGACTTCCTACAACTTTGAGATTTAGAAAACTTTATAGAAAAGTTTAGGCATAAGGGTGCCAAATATTTTCTCTCCAAATGTGTTTGTGCACATGTACATAAGTGTGTGCCTCTGTGTGTGTGTGTAATTCTGCCTGTGTGTGACCTCATATGTCTTTAGTAACTGAAAAAATAGATTCCGAATACTTTTTAAATGTGGAACTCCTGGGACTAGATTTTGTATACCCAAATGATCTCACATAATACATGTACTTACAATACCCCCATAAGGTAGGAAGCACTATCCATCTTTTTGTAGTTGAATAAATGTAAAGTTAGAAAGATTATCAGTTCAGATAAAGCAAAGAGCAAGTCAAAGCCTGTGTGTCTCCTCTCATTCCCAGAAGGTATGTACCAGGCTTACTAACTATGTCTCTGCATTTAATTTCACACCCAACACTTATTAGAGGGTCAGTAAATTTTACTACAGGAATGGATGAATCAATGAATGATTCGACTTCACGCAGACAGTTTATGTTTGGGCCTTTGTTTTGCACCTTCAGGCCATTCCCAACTCAATCCTTTCCACTCCCAGGTCTCTTGCCCACCAAGTCTGAGAACCTGTGGTAGTATTTCTGCTTCTTTCAACAAAAGTCAGTAGATTAGAATGCACCCGCATAAACCATTCAAGTTTTAAATGAAACATAATTATTCCAAATAAATTGTTACTCAGAGGCTCCTTGAACTGGAGGAAGCAGCAGGCATTACTCAATTTGAATAGCCTCACTCAGGAGTCACATATATTCAAAAGTAGTACCTCTAGCTATTTTTAAACTCTTTTTCAATGGAAAATTAGAAGAAATGTAAATTAAAGGATGATTCTTCATACCAAGCACCAAGGCCAACCAGGACGATATAAATCTGTATGTGTTAGAAACCAGTAAGAATTTCCCTAGACTATTTTATTCAGAAACATAAGTTGAAATGCAGAAGGAGTTCCCGGGAGGACGTAGACATCCTCAGAAGATAAAGTCAGAGATGGACCAAAGAACTCTGGATCCCAGTTCAGTTTCATTTCCCACTCTACCAGTGGGTGCCAGCAAACCCACTGCTCTGTGAATTTGCTCCCCAGGAAATCCTTATTTCAGCAGGTAAATACTCCCTGTCTTTGTAATTCTACAAGCATAGTAAAAAGAGGACAAGTCCTTGTAGGCAAAGCCTGCCTGCCACATTCTACATAAAATCTCCAGGATGTGGCACAGTGTCTAGCAAATATATGATGGTCAACAAATATTTATCCACTCAATATTTCCTTGAGAGAAGACAATGACACTAAAGTATTAAAAAGGGAACCAATTTTACTTTAGGTCAAATTTTGTTTTAATTTAATTTTTATTAAATTATAACTGAATACATATATGGGGTACAATGCGCTAATTTGAAATACAGTGTTGTGGTAAGACATTCATAATATACTCTTTGTTGTTTTGAAATGTACCCTTGCATTGTGCACGTTAGATTAGCTTCTGACAAATACCCTCCATCCAGTCATGTTTCCCTACCCCCTCCCACTCACTTCCCTCCCCCTTCTCTCCCCTCTTTCTTTTTGAACTACATTTATGTTTTATCATTCATATGAATGTATAAGTATTTATATATTGGTTTCATAATAGTATTGAGTAGACTGGATACTTTACTTTTTTTTCCCCATTCCTGAGATACTTTACTAGGAAGAGTATGTTTCATCTTCATACCAACTTCTATTTTTTTTTTTTTAAATAAATTCAGGCCTTGACGATAATGTTCTGATTTCTATTTTCATTTGATTTTTTTTTTATTTGCTTGGAGAAGACAAAATAAAATAAACCCCTTAAAATCTTACTCCTTCACTGTCTTGCTAGTAGGGTGAGTAAGGCTTGGGAGGGACCAGGATTCTAATTCTTTTTTTTTTTTTTTTTTTTTTTTTTAGATAGATTCACTATGTAACTCTCAGCAGAGTGCCATGGTGTCACAGCTCACAGCAACCTCAAACTCTTGGGCTCAAGTGATTCTCTTGCCTCAGCCTCCCAAGTAGGTGGGACTACAGGCACCCACCACAATGCCTGGCTATGTTTTTTTTTTGTTGAGGTTGCCGTTCTTTAGCTGGCCCAGAACAGGTTCGAACCCGCCAGCTTCTGTGTATGTGGTCAGTGCCCTACCCACTGAGCAACAGTTGCTACCCAGGATTCTAATGCACTTTAAATCCAACCTCAGTGACTCAGACTATAAGGTTGTCCCCTCCCCTATGACCACGAGAAACACATCTATAATACAATAACTGTACTCCAGCTGAATCAACATGGTAGGCCAAGAAAACTGTTACAGAGCTGTACAACAAATGTACTTGGTTTGAAGGAGCACTCTAGGTTCTTGGTACAGAAAATTACTTCAAACATTGAACTGATGATAGCAGAGGGCAAAGATAAAGCTGTGCAGTGAACCGGGTTGGGACTGACGTGGAGCGGATCTCTTTCCGTGTAAGCGCCTTCAAATCAATTCATATCCCTGGGGTTCTGTTTTTTAAGTAAAATTCAATGATTAAGTTACTTCTTGTACCTGTCACATCCGTCATTTTGAGGGTGAAATAGGCAATGTATACAGTCTACATAAAAATGTATTTGTAAACAGTAAAGCACTGTAAGAACACAATCAAGTAATTAGAGTAGCAGAATATTAGGACCAGTGATCTGTGATTCATGAAATCTGCATTTAAAGGAGGTTCTGCCAGTAACTTGGGAGATAATTGGATATGTTATTAAGTCAATTATTTCTCAAACTCCAGTTTTTTCATCTATTAAGAAAGCAAATTGTTTTATCAATCTTTTCTAATTACAACATTCTCTAATTTGCAGCTATCATGATTTATATTTAAAACTCAATTGTCCTTGGAATGTTACATTTTACTGAGCTAAAGAGTATCTTCTGAAAATTTTCCTTTTAATTAAATCTCTCCAAATCCTCTATTTTATGTTTTTTCTTTAGAGAAGCAGGGTAATTATGTGATTTTCAGGTATGAATACAAAAAGCCTCTGAAAGAGGAAGGCGTGATATTGGAAATGGACTAGAAAGTTAGGTTTTTATTTTTTAAAAAATAATAAAGGCCAGTTACTGTTTAGTTTCCATGATTTTATCTCATCTAAATGACCCATTCATAGCAATATTCTAATATCAGAAACAAAAACTATGAACATTAAGATCATGAACTATAAACATCAGAGATTATCAACAAAAAGGTAAATGAATATTTAAAGCAAAAAAGGCAGATGGATTTGTCTTCTAGGAACTCCTATAATTTTCAGGAGTGGTGAAAATGTAACCAATACAGGACAAATATGGCAGAACTATTCTGCCTTAAATATATTGAGGAATAACGATTCAGAAGGGGAGTTTAGAACTTCAAAGATCTCTGATACAACATAAACTTTAAAGAGTTTAAAGTAAGTCTAGCAAATATGAAATTGCTACTAAAGTATTCATGCTTTAGAATTTTAATTCCCATAAGCCTGATTAATGATAATTGGGAATTTGAGGGTTTCTGAGAATACTAGCTCCTTGACAGCCCTTTCTTTGTAATTAAATATTAAGCATTGAATTACTGTTTAAAATTCAAATTCAAAAAGAAAAAATTGACACATACATTTAAGAAAATATTTTCAAAGCTCCTGATCATTTACTTTACTATCCATTTACATAGATCTTCTTCATTCTGTTTTCTATGCATTTACCAAGCAAGTGTCCTTTAGAAGTTAAATGGCTATGCTGCTGCTTTCATCAGAGCTGAACATTCGGTGGAAAATAACAAATGATATGCATATTTATGTGATACTGAATGTATGCAGTTTTCCATAGGTGTCCACACTGCTATCACCAAATCTCTCAGTGTCCTTGTAAATTGAGCAACCAGAGTCTGGGTACCAGGGAGGAGTAACATGCCTAGTCCATACCCCAAAGCATGGTTATTTGATTACTATAAAGAATAACTAGAATTGCTGCCAGCAAATTCAGTGTCTCTGCAGTTCTACCCCATCTCTTAGCCCTTCCTTTGCTCAATCGCTCTGAAGTCATTCCAAATGTAAGAGACAAACTCTTTTTTTTTTTTTTTTTGAGACAGAGCCTCAAGCTATCCCCCTGGGTAGAGTGCCATGGCATCACAGCTCATAGCAACCTCCAACTCCTGGGCTCAAGCGAGTCTCCTGCCTCCGCCTCCCAAGTAGCTGGGAC
>CAUYQV010118134.1:0-22666 GCA_963574575.1 Galagoides demidoff
GGACTCGGTTGCATGTGTCATATGCCAGACAAACTCTGGAATGGAGAAAGGAATGCAACTGTAGGTAAAAGAATATTATACTTGGTTATTTATTGTATTCTCCAAACCTCAGATGCTGGCTCACACACACACACACACACACACACACACACACACACGCAGTGGGGCAGGATATTTGCAATCCCGGCTTTGCAAATCTGGGGCTAATAGCTGCACAAAATGAAAGGTGAACGTGCAAAAGCAAATTTGCAAAAGATACATGCTGCGAAACAGGGCCTGTCACTACAGGAATGCAGTCCATCGAACCTATGCCTTCTGGAAAGTAATCCTAGGGCAAACCCGGGTGCAAACTGCACACAGAAACAGCCCCTGTCATCCGGGGGCTTAAGTTTTAATGAGCCTGTGGATGCCTTTCCGCATTGTGTCATCACAAAGGGGATAACTTTTTCCAGCAAGCTATTTTCCCCTCAAAGCCCAGGGCTCAGGAGCAGCTCTTCCGAGATGAACCCCTGTCTGATTCCAGCAGATGTGCAGAGGGAGAAAACTAAGCCACTTCTACCCTGTTGAACCGTGATGAGATTCCAGTGAAAATTACTAATCAAGGGACTCTGTTTGCAAGGGGCTTTGGTGTTTTCTAAAAAACAGAGGGAGTGATCTATCTGTGTTTCTACATTTGTGTGTCTTTAAGTAGGAAAAGGAGAAAGCAGATTTCCAAAAAACAGACTTTGGTGGTTTCTGGTAGTCTTTGCTAACTGAAAGCCTGTTTATCAGATCACTTGGCATTACCCTAATGGAAGCTTTATCAAGATAATTAGTGCTGAAAATGGGTCCTGCTCAGAGGGTCCTTTTGGGAAACTCCTGGAGTCTGGAACTGAACTCTGGGGTTTTTCCCATACTCTTCTTCTGGAAGCCTCAAAGGTAACAGACTCACTGGGGAGCCTGTTCCCTGCAAGGACTGCCCCCTGACCCCTCTCTCCCAGATGGAAAAAGACAAAGGTATAAAAGAAAAACCAGCAAACCTCCTTCCTGCACCCCCCAACACACATAACCAGAGTTGAGGTGCTTTCTCCTTCCTGCTCTGAAGCTGGATTCAGAAAGGCCCAGCCCTTCCATCTGTTGTGTTTTGGCGCCATTGCTCAAGAAGGCTCAGGTGTCTGTCTACCTTTGGAATTTCCCAGTAGCTTAAAATTCAGTCCTGCAGATCTCTCCCCGTAGGAAACTGAGGGGCCTTCCTTGTGTTTGTTTTTCTTACCCTGTCAGGGAAACACAGAGCTTTTAGGCCTGCATGGTGAGGCCCTAAGTAGGAAGGAAAGATTATTTAAACCAAAGCACTCTCATTATAAAGCTTGGATTTTGTGCCTGTATGGTGCCAACTTAAAAATGAAGTCAGCAGGCTCAGTGCCTGTAGTTCAGTGGTTAGGGTGCCAGCCACGTACACCTAGACTGGTGGGTTCGAACCCGGCCCGGGCCTGCTACACAACAATGACAATGACAACAAAAAAAAAAGCTGGGTGTTATGGCAGGCACCTGTAGTCACTGCTACTAGGTAGGCTGAGGTAAGAGAATTGCTTAAGCCCAAGAGTTTGAGGTTGCTGTGAGCTGTGATGACACGGTACTCTACCCAGGGCGACATAGACTCTGTCTAAAAAAAAACCCGAAAAATGAAGTCAGCAGTTGGTCTCTTTGAAGGATGGGGAAAGGAATGCAAAATCGAGCAGTTGTGCCCTAGGAAGCCTGTTCTTTGGACCTAGACTCTCTAAAAGTGGTCAGGAAGCACCTGACCTCAAAGAATCACCAGGAAAAACCAAACACAAAGTATTTGTTATAGCCAGTTCTAATCAATCACGCCACCATCAACATTTAAATTGTTTAGTAACTACGACATGCAAGCACAAAGATTTTTAAAAAGTCACATTTGAGCTATAAAATAGTCCACGAACAGCTTTATCTAGACAGCAAACCTTTTCTCAGGACTTGACAGAAGTTGTTAACGGCTGGAAATGTTATGTTATTTCTCTTGCCTCTCGTGTTCTGTCTGTGAATAGAGATGCCTGTTTCTTGCTGAGTTTATGGGACTGTCATGAGGAAAGGTGAAGTGATAACGGATTCATAGTTCTGGCAGAGGGAAGGCAAAATGGCTCCTTCTGAAGGGGACCTCATTACAGAACGGGGTGAAGTCCCTGCCGCTTCTCGTTCCAGGTGGTGATTCACAGTGCCACTGGGCTCCTTGTATGTCAGTGCCTCTTTGCCAGTTTGCTTAATTGTCCTTCCCCAAGTGACAGTTTGTTGCTGTAAAACTTTGTCTTCTAAGTTGGTTGTGTGGAATTTGGCACCTGCCCTCCAAACTGTCCTACAGAAGTGCGTGTAATCCTCTACTGAGCTGAGCTACTGTGCTCTGATTTTTCCACCTGTTGTTTGGGAAGCAGGTCCTGAGTTCTAATTTTGTGTTTAGGACTTGGCGAGTGCTTGTCTCCTAAGGGCTCTGATGGACGCTCTCTGAGGGGGGTTTGGAAAGGAAGTGGGGGTGAGTTATTGGGGGAGGAATTACCATAACCACACCGCTGAGGATGGAGAGAGGGCAGTCATTGGCTGAGAAGAGTTACAGGATCAGGTGCCATGAATTTCAGTTTGCATGGGAAAGACATTTGCCTGAGCCAAGCCATGGTGTGGGGGCGGGGGGGGGGCAGATCTAAATTTAGATACCTGAGTCCTTCACAACAACTAAGCCAAGACACGGTAGACAGAATGGTTTGGCCTTTCCAAATTTAGGTTTTGACTTCAGAGGATCAGTTTCACAGAAGAACCTCCTTAACGCTTGTGTGTCTATGAAAAGGAATCCACGTGCAAAGATCAGTGAAATGTACTGGGTCCATATCACAGCCATCATCCCCATCTGAGTCATTCCAGAGGGTTCAGGGAGGAGAAGGCAACAAAGATGATAAAGGAATAGAAAGGTTAAAGGCACTGGATGGTTACTGAGGAGAAGACTGATGGTGTTTTATTTGGTGCTAGGAAGGCTGTGAAGGGTTGCCTTGAGGAGCAGTGAGATGTCATTCCACTTGCCCATGGAGAGCCACAGGAGGAGGAAAGGTTGCCGCGGTGAAATTCAGGATGATCAAGTCGCAGGGGTCTTGAACCCCTGAGCTAAGGGTTCCTCCCACCTTGGCCCCCCAGAATGCTAGGATTACAGGCATGAGCCTCAGTGCCCAGCTGGGACACTGGGTTCTTGGACACCTGCTGTGTCAGTCTCATCTTGACTCTTAGGCGTTTTAGTATCTCAGTGCCTTGTTTTTCAGCCAAAGATGTTTGACTCTAGGGTATGTGTGTGTGTGTGTTGGGAGACTGACCTCTAAACATTTGGGTCGTTTTTGGTTTGAAGGGGCTGTTTCCTCTAAGAGCTGCATTGTCTCTGACTGACTTGACCCAGCTGAGAGTTCTGCCTCCATCTCAGGCTGTGAGAAGCCTCCAATGCAGTAGTTTTCAATTTTTTTTAATCTCATGGCACACTTGAACCTTCCACAGCACACTTAAATCATGTTGATAAAAAAATAAAGCATTAGAAAAAAAAGAATATACTAACTGTGCTTTGAACATTTTTCAAAAATAACTTAATGATCTTTAAACATTTTCATGGTGGGCAGCACCTGTGGCTCAGTGGGTAGAGTGCTGGCCCCATATACCGAGGGTGGTGGGTTCGAACCCAGCCCGAGCCACTGTAACAAAAAAAGTGCCAGGTATTCTGGCAGGCACTTGTAGTCCCAGGTACTCAGGAGGCTGAGGTAAGAGAATCGCCTAAGCCCAGGAGTTGGAGGTTGCTGTGAGCCGTGATGCTACGGCACTCTACTGAGGGCAGTAAAGTGAGATTCTGTCTCTAAAAACAGCAAAAAATAAAAAACATTTTCATGGCATACCTAAGATCCTCTCATAGCATACCAGTTGAAAATCACTGCTCTAACGTTTTTATTATGGAAATAATTTATCTTCTCTAAGGAATAGGTTTGGGAGGAGCTTTGTTAGGATAATTATATATTAGTGTTAGATGTAATCAGTCCCTCCCACACCCTGAATCCACACGAGTCCACTGTGATTCTTTTCTTTCTCTGCTTTGAGGCTGGCAGGCCGGGTAGAGCGTACATAACAAAGGTCAGAACTGTGTGCAGAGGGCTTCAAGTTCAGTTCTTCCTGCTTGTGTTCCACATCTGAGGCATATAGAGGAACGAGGAAAAGACGCCTTTTCCAAGAAGCAGCTAGTGAGCACATACCCGGATGGGAACCTGGGGAGAGGGTGGGCAAGATGAAACAAAAGCAGGCAGGTTCAGGTTTGCTGAGGTCCACACAGTTGCACAAGCAGCTGGAAGGTGAAGTCTGTGGCAAAGTGTTGAACTAGTAAGACCAGCTTTTTTAGAGGTTAATAATAAAAAAAAAAAAAAAAAAGGAGAAGACGCGGTGAAGAAAAGCACGCACACAAAGGGAGTTGCACAGAACATTCCAGAAAACCATTGAACTGTGAGCGATAACATGTTTCCTTCTTTTTCTTCAAAGATTTGTTTCAGAGGATGGCCAGGATAAGAACTTGGGCTGTAAAAACAATACAGGAGATTTGTAAAGAACAGGGAAAGGAACTATCCGACAGCACATTTGTTACCACCAAAGTTTTTCTTAAGTTACTTTAACCTGAACTTGCTTTCTGTTGTGGTGGTCTTGCTACGAATGTTTCAAAGATATTGGCCACTGCTCTCAGATTTATTTGGACTTAAAGACTTCATACCTTTAATAGTATGTGATGTTTAAATTTGTCTTGCACATAGTTCCAGATCCACCAACATTTCATTCAAGTCAAATAATAATCCTTTTGATAATGCCACCATGTACACGTGTGGTTCTTCAGAGACTATTACAAAATCCTTGGCTGGGTATGGTGGCTCATTCCTGTAATCTCAGTGTTTTGGGAGGGCAAGGCAGAAGAACCACTTGAGGTTGAGTCTGAGACCAGCCCAAGCAACTTAGTGAGACCCCCCATCTCTACAAAGCACAATTAAAACAATTAGCCAGGTGCTGGGGTGCACACCTGTTAGCCCAGCAACTCAGGAAGCTGAGGTGGGAGGATCACTTGGGCCCAGGAGTTCAAGGTTGCAGTGAGCTATAATCACACCACGGCACTCTAGCCAGGGCAACAGAGTGACACTCTGTCTCTAAAAAAAAAAGAGAATACTGTCCTTTATAACTGGCACCACTGTGACCTTTATCCTCTTCTTGATTCATACTCTTTAATCCCAGCACACACACTGCCCCGTACAGAGAGATTCCACCTTCCACTGGGTTTTATTTCTGAGCTCTTTTCTGTATCTCAGCACTCTCTCAACCAAGGCTGTTTCCTGGTACAGCTCAGAGTTGGAAGAGCTGAGGGTGGAGAGATGCTGGGCAACCAGCCACAGCTGTCTCTGTCCTCTCTTCATGTTTTTATCTCTCCCAGCTTCATATGGAAGTTTTCCCCGCTCCTTCCCTCTTCCCCTCTGCTCACTGAGTTGAGTTTCTGTTTTGCGCTAGCTAGTCCGTGGATGCACAGCCGGGCACACAACAGACAAGGTTTCCCTCTTCATGTGCATTATAGCTTCAGGGGAAGAAAACATTAAAATAAGTAGTTGCAAGGGTGGTAAGTATTTTAAAAAGATAAGGAATGTTTCATGGGGTAATGGACACAATGCAGGAGTGGGATGAGGAGTCCGGGAAGTCTGAGGAAGTAAATTCAGAGAGAGACTTTCCTTTCAGCAGAGACAAGGAGGAAGAAATAAAATTCCAAAGGGAAAAGGGCAGAAGGATACTTTGTTTTATTTTTATTTATTTATTTATTTTTGAGACAGAGCCTCAAGCTGTCGCACTGGGTAGAGTGCTATGGCATCACAGCTCACAGCAACCTCCAACTCCTAGGCTCAAGCGATTCTCCTGCCCCCACCTCCCAGGTAGCTGGGACTATAGGTGCCCACCACAACGCCTGGCTATTTTTTGGTTGCAGCCATTGTTGTTTGGCGGGCCCAGGCTGGATTTGAACCTGCCAGCTCAGGTGTATGTGGCTGGTGCCATAGCCATTGAACCACAGGTGCCAAGCTGGATACAGGATACTTTGTTTTATAACCCTAGAAGCTATATTATAGCTAGGGTCAAATCTGTGTATCTTTGAAGGCTGATCTTTTTTTTTAGAGACAGAGTCTTATTTTGTTGTCCTCAGTAGAGAGCTGTGGTATCACAGCTCACAGCAACCTCTAGCTCTTGGGCTTAGGCAATTCTCTTGCCTCAGCCTCCTGAGTAGCTGGGACTACAGGCGCCTGCCACAATGCCCGGCTAAGAAGACTGATCATTTTTTACTGGTTATCCAAATATACTAGAACCTCCATAGTTGACCACCTCCTTGAGTTGACCTAATTTTCATAGACCAGACATGTACATATCAGTATAGTAGGCCTAATTCCTTATTTTGACAACTTCTATATATGAACCAGTTTGTTACAGTCCCTTGGGAGGTCACCTTATAGAGGTTCTACTGTATTTAATCTTTTTTCTTACTCCAATACTGTTATCCTTTTTTTGAGACAGGATCTCTTTCTATTGCCTAGGCTGGAATGCAGTAGCATCATCAGAGTTCACTATAGCCTCCAGCTCCTGGGTTCAGTGATCCTCCATCCTCAGCCTCCCTACTAGTTGGGACTATAGGAATGTGCCACCATGCTTGGCTTTTTTTTTTTTTTATTTTTCTAGAGATAAAAATTTTTTTTTTCCAGTTTTGGCCAGGGCTGGGTTTAAACCCACCATCTCTGACATATGGGGCCGGTGCCCTATTCCTTTGAGCCACAGGCACTGCCCCAGAGATAAAATCTTGTTACTGCTCAGGCTGGTGTCAAAGTCCTGGGTTCAAACAATCCTCCCATCTCAGCCTCCCAAAGTGATGACAGGAATCAAAAAACACCTGTGAGGATTATATTATGATCATGTTACTAGCTATAATGGGAGGTGAAAAGTTTGGAGTGGAAATTTGTTGGTTTTCATTACAATGGGTTGAGTTATGTCTAGCTTTGTGATTTTCTTCATAAATATAATTAGGTAAAGTCTCTTAAGCATCCTTCTCTAAGAGCCAGGAATTCACATAGTTTCTGGGAACGTAAAGATTAATAATGAACATTTGCATTCTCTTAAGAGTCTCTTGGCAGAGTCTGGCATACATAAAACCAATGGAATGAATATTCTGCCAGAAATATGAATAAAACCTTGTAGGAACTCAGAGGAGAAAGAGATCTCCCAAAGTGAGGAAGCTGGGAAAAGGAGATATTTGAATTGATCCACAAAGAATGATCAGCTGCTAAGCATAGCTAAATAGGCTTTTTTAAAGAGTCCAATTATTTTTGTAGTTAATACTTACTATGACTAATGATGCTTTAAAAAGAGGAAAACACACCAGCTAAAGCAAGCCTGTTTTCACCTAGGCATCATACTTGGAAATTAAGTTGGCCCAGAAACAATTTGATATTCTGCTCACGCTGCTGTGTGGTTTGCCTAAGACGACTCAATAAATGGAATATTGAAATTTGGGTGTGGGTTGAATTTTCATAAATCATATCCCATTATTTTACATTTAATTAAAGAGATGGTATACTTTCCCATTACCCTCTAAGTGGCAGTGGTAACTAATACTTTAACTCTGTTTCCCTGCCCTAAAGCTCCCTTCTCCAGCAGTTAGTTAATCATCTGTACACTCAGACTAGCAGTAAACGGCTTGGGGTGCTCCTGTTAAAACACACCCGCGCACACAAGCTGTTGGGGAATCGGAAAGGATTCTGGTACAAATCATTGTCCTCTAGTTCACTGGGGTAGAAAGTCAGATTCCTTATGTTGGAATTTCATAAAACTGGGCACACTCATAGTTCTCCATGCATGATACATCAACAACCTATTATATTTGGAATTATTTTTTTAAAGGACAGGGATAAAACTGGGCTATCCTTTCTCACTGCCAATGAATTGACTTGCTGATCTCCTGCCAAGATTTGTCCATTTAAAAAGGAGTTGCTTTAAAACAGTCATCAAAAGCATATAGCAAATTACACTTTGGCAGAAATATGAAGGCTGATACTTGGATGTGAGCAGCTATCCCCTCAGGGCTTGTCACAGGAAGGCAAAATGAGGGGTTGGTTTTTCTCACTGAGAGAAGTTCCTCTGGGACAGTGAGTCCAGTTCTCCAATCAAGAGAAATTTTCTTTTTCTTTTTCTTTAATTTTCTTTTCTTTTCTTTTCTTTTCCTTCTCTTACCATCCCTCTCCCCTCCCCCTTGCCTTTCCTTTCCTTTCCCCCTTCTCTCCCATTCCCCCTTTTCTTCACCCTTTCTTTCCCTCCCCTTCCCTTCACTTTTCTTTCCTTTTTAGATAGAGTCTTACTCTCTTGCTCCAGGCTACAATGCCATGGTATCAGCCTAGCTCACAGCAACCTCAAACTCCTGGGTTCAAGTGATCCTCCTGCCTTAGCCTCCCAAGTAGTTGGGACTACAGATGCCAACCATAATACCCAGATAATTTTTTCTATTTTTAGTAGAGATGGGATCTCACTCTTTGCTCAGGTTGGTCTCAAACTCCTGAGCTCAAGTGATCCTCCCACCTTGGCCTCCCAAAGTACTAGGATTATAGGTGTGAGCCATCACACCCTGCCTTTTTTTTTTTTTTGAGAGAGAGTTGTCACCCATGCTAGAGTACAGTGACATCATCATAGCTCATTGTAATCTTGAATTTCTGAGCTTAAGAGAGCCTCCTGCCTCAGCCTCTAGAGTAGCTGGGACTACTGGTATGTACCACTATGCCCAGCCAAGTTATTTTATTTTCTGTAGAGATGAGGGGGGTCTCACTATGTGGCCCAGGCTCCTTTTGAACTCCTGGTCTCCAGTGGTCCTCCCACCTCAGCCTCCCAAAGTGACATGATTTCAGGCGTGAACTACCTAGCCCAATAAAAAGTACTTGTAGGAGTAGCAGGGTACCAAGAATTAAAATTGACATATAGTGTTGGGCAGTGCCTGTGGCTCAAAGGAGTAGGGTGCCAGCCCCATATACCAAAGGTGATGGGTTCAAACCCAGCCCTAGCCAAAACCTGCCCCCCCCCCCAAAAAATATATATATATTGGCATATAGTGTCAACCTTACTCTCCACCTAAATATTAGGGCCCCATGTTCCATAAAATGCTAGATATATTTTTAATTCTGTGGTTGGAAAAGACCATGAGAAGGTCTCTTGTCTGTTCCCATTGTGTCACCATAGTGACAGGCCCGCACTCCATCAGCACAGGTACAGAAGGGTCCCTCCTGCCACAGGACAGGGCATGAGTGGTGAAGCTCAGTCAGCTTGCTGAGCTCTGGCTGTGGGTCCACCCAGGTGTTTCCCAAACTATAGAGTGAAGGAGTTAGAAACAGAAAATCCTTAATGCATTATTTGATTTTTCAAAGGAACATAGTTGATTTTTATCCTCTCTCTCGATAAACCTTTCCCATTCTGAATGATCTTTCTGGACCCAAACCCAAGACAGTTGTTGACTTAAAGTCAGTTTGGTCACTAAATACTGTCCCACCCAGGTCTGGGACACTCACATGAATTCTGTGGCAGGTGGTTCACACTCCACTGCTAACTGGGTTCTTGTGAGCTGCTGGATAAAATACAGCCCTTAACTCTGCCATTATAAAGGCAATTTATGTTCATAAACTACATTGTCACCAAATCGCATGAATAATACCATCTTTCTTTTCTTTTTCCCAATTAGCAAGCATGAAAAATAAATGCAATGAATTAAGCTGCTACATTGTGAAGTGTGGCTTAGATTTCTTTCTTTTAATGATACTCGAGAGTAATCCGGGCCTGTCTGTCTGCCACCCTACCTCCACTGTAAAGCAATATTTCTTTAAACTGCCCCAGATACTTTCTTTTTCCTATTTATTCTGCTGAGGGAAGATGGGTGAGATTGCCCAATTTCTATGAGAATTATAGGGTTTTTGAATAATCATGCAGAAAATTATTAAGGTGCAGTGTCTTTGAAAAAAGCATATTCTTCATTTGCCTCCAATTTTTCCTTTAACTGGGACTTTGGCTCCATTTTCAAAGCACTTTTAAAGCTTTCTTTTCCAATTTGGCATCGAAGTTCTTTTTTCTTACATGCCATTTAATTTGAAGATTATTTTCTATTTTGATGGACAAAAAGTGTGTCATTCTAAAAGTACTTTTACAGGGGGATAAGGAATTGAAGACTATCAAGCTTAGTTAACACTTCCTAAGGAGTGAAGTTTAGTGCTCAAAGATATTAGGAAATGCTCGTGTTGTAGCCAAAATGCTATCTGTATCTTGGTTGAGATTCCAAACTATAAGTGCTAACTTCATTTCTGACTATAACTAACTCATTAGTTAATACTTATTCTTTACTAACGGAGTGAAGAATCGGGATAGAGAGTCCCTAATCATCAAAGAAATGCAAATCAAAACCACCTTCAGATATCACTCAACACCAGTGAGAATAGCCCACATCACAAAATCCCAAAGCAGCAGGTGCTGGTATGGATGTGGAGAGAAGGGAACACTTTTAAATTGCTGGTGGGACTGTAAACTAATACAGCCTCAGTGAGAAGAAGTATAGACAATCTTCAAGGAGTTAAAAGTAAACTTTTCATTTGATCCCACAATCCCATTACTCAGTATCTACCCAGAAGGAAAAAAATTCATTTTACCATAAGGACATTTGCACTGGAATGTTTATTGCAGCTCAATTCATAATCTTCAAGATGTAAAATCAAGCCAAGTATCTGTCAACCCATGAATGGATTAATAAATTGTGGTATATGTATGCCATGGAATACTATACAGCTGTAAAAAGATGGAGACTTTACCTCTTTTGTATTTACCTGGATGGAGTTGAAACACGTTCTTCTTAGTAAAATATCACAAGAATGGAAATGCAAGTATCCAATGTACTTATGACAATATGAAACCAATATATAAACAAGTACATGCCCACAGGAGAGAAAAACACAATGAAATTCAAGCGGGGGAGAAGAGGAGGAGGAGGAAAAGGGAAGGAAGCGCGGGGAATGGTAAGCTCTCACCTCCTGTGCATGTGTAAGGGTATACAGCACACCCCCTGGGTGAAGGACTCAGCCACAGCTTGAACTATACCTGAGAAATGCAAGCAATGTAACATAATCATTTGTGCCTTATATGGATCTGAAATTTAAAAACAGAATGGGGATAATGAAACTGTGTACACAGGCCTTTTAGTAAACTTTTCTCCTGTGCACAAATCATTCTAACCATATATATTCTTGAATCCCAACCTCTTCAAAGGAGAATTGTTTTATAACCTCATACAAGAGAAGGACAACCCTCACTGTCATGTTCACCTTGAACTCACCTCTTTGAGGAGTGCAGAGAAACCAAGGCCAGTGGGGACCCTCACAGGGATGAGGGATGTCACAGCTTGGACTTCACTGAGCAGAGCAATCGATGGAACCTAATTGTACCCTCATATTAATCTGAAATTTAAAAAAATGAATGAGCTTTATAGGGAGAGGGGCTTGGAGTGGAAGATGATCTGGCATTTCTCTACTGGAAGCCTAAGAATGAGATTAGAAGCTCCTTCATGCCTCTTTCTCCCTTCTTTCCACACAATTAGGGTCCCATTCCTGTAACAGATGGCAGAATAGTTAGGCAGTAAAATTAGATAAGGGGAATTACCCAGAAAATCACTACTCAGTAGAGATGTCAGGGACGCTCGCTCCAGATCTCGATTAGTGACAAGGTCCCAGGAGCTGGGAGGGCTCAGATCCAGCCTCATCCTGTGTCTTCTAACTCAATGAGTGACCTGGACCACTTCATTTGGGGGGCCTTGGTCATCTTACTATTGGTTGGAAAAAATGTTCAATTTGCATAGATAACGAAATGAATTTTCCCTCAACTCTAAAATTTCTCTACAAAGCAGAGTAGAGTTCCCAAAGCTTCACTCCTGGGAGTCCTGCAGACACCAAGCCATTGTGTCATTGCCAGGGATAAAATACTGAGGTTGACTGATTCACAGAGCCACATTCTAGTCTAATTGAATGTACACACACAAATTCTAGCCACATTCCAGCCAAATTGAGATACCTATTAAAGTAGTAATGGATTTTCTTTTCTTTTTTTCTTTAATGAGGAAGGGTCTCACTCTGTTGCTCAGGCTAGAGTACAGCAGTGTCATCAAAACTCACAATAGCCTTGAACTCTTGGACTCAAGTGATCCTCTGGCCTCAGCCTCCTGAGCAGCTGGGACTACAGGTTCACATCACCATGCCCAGCTAATTTTTCTATTTTAGTAGACAGGGTCTTGCTATGGCCTAAGCTAGTGTCAAACTTTTGGGCTCACAAAAAGTTTGGATCCTTTTTGGATCTTCCTGCCTTGGCCTCCCAAAGTGCTAAGATTATGGCCATGAGCCACCATACCCAGCCAGTAATGGATTTGTTTAATAATTATCTCTGAAATTCTTTACTTATTTCTTTCAAGGTAACATTAACAGACATCTTAGAATTTCAACAGAGTATGGATTTTCACACATTCTTCAGTGATCCCTGAGAAGTAAATCATTTAGCAGTATTTTTCCCCCTTATGAGTCATTTGCCTGGAGGACAGATTCTTCACTTTCTTTTTCTTCTAAATGTATGTGAGAATAAAGTCTTCTTTGAAAAGTCTTAATGAGAAGAAAAAACAGGAGAACAACATCCACCCCAGTTCTTCCTCTGGTCTCTGTGCTGGGAGAATTAAGCCTTAAGACTGTTAGCAGGTTGGCAGGGGACTCCTACTGCATGAAAAGTCTATACCCTTCTGCCCCTTAGATAGTTGGTTTGTTGTCTATTTATGGAGAGGAGGCTTTGAGAAGAAAAAAAGTTAAAAACTAGTTAATTTTCTGTGAGTTATTGTAGCAACACTAAGTATATAAGGGAGAAGCCCCGGTTTCTCCATGAAATGCCTCTTCATTTTGCCCAACTCATATCAGCCACTCAGGGAAGAGAATTATGTTTAGAGACCGATAAGGTTCTCTGTGGTCTCTCTCAAGAGATCAGACTCTTACTAACATTGGCAAAGTGTGAGCAGAGGCGAGCTGTTGAACAATAATCGTAGACCAAGTATTACTCGTTCCTTCATTCCCCTTCTCTGGAAACATTCTCAGGGAGTCCGTGCTATGCATTAATGATCTGCTTTGAAGTTAAACATACTCTTGCTGTTTTCATTTCATTATTATTTTTAAGTTCCTCCTCTGGGAGGATTAGAGGCCAATGAAGATGTGACAGAAACAGACAGATGCAGGTCACTATCCCAGCCCAGTGAGAGGCCACATAAGAGGCCCTTTCCTTTCCTCTATGTGTAACTGTCCCCCACAACATCATTAATTAGAAGTCCAAGTAATTTTTTTTTTTTTTTTTTTGAGCCAGAGTCTCAAGCTGTCACCCTGGGTAGAGTGCCATGGCATCACAACTCACAGCAACCTCCAACTCTTGGGCTTAAGAGATTCTCTTGCCTCAGCCTCCCAAGTAGCTGGGACTACAGGCGCCCACCACAACGCCCAGCTATTTTCTTTCTTTCTATTTTTTTTTTTTTTTTTTGGTTGTAGTTGTCATCATTGTTGTTTGGCGGGTCCAGGCTGGATTTGAACGCACCAGCTCCAATGTATGTGGCTGGAGCCCTAGCTGCTTGAGCTATAGGCGCCAAGCCTAAGTCCAAGTTAGTTTTGAAGGTACTGAGATAGCTCCTTCCCTTTCTCAATTTCAAACATAAGTAATATTCCCAAACAAAAAGATATAAGATCTAGTACCCAGCCAGAGGAGATGGTTGGTGTAGTGAATCTGATGTAGAACCCATCAATTAGAAGTACATACCTCAAACCAAAAGGCAACTCATATCCAGTAAATAAGCAGGCGGTGATTTGTGTTTGATATGTTACTGGAATAATTACTAATAGTACATGTGTGTGAACTGAAAAGTGACTGATGTTTACTGTCAGATTTGGTCCAAAATGACTGGTTAGTCTTTTTTTTTTTGAGACGGAGCCTCAAGCTATCCCCCTGGGTAGAGTGCCATGGCATCACAGCTCATAGCAACCTCCAACTCCTGGGCTCCAACCTCCAACTCCTGGGCTCAAGCGAGTCTCCTGCTTCTGCCTCCCAAGTAGCTGGGACCACAGGCGCCCGCCACAACGCCCGGCCATTTTTTGGTTGCAGCCATCATTGTTGTTTGGTGGGCCGGGCTGGGGATTCGAACCCGCCACCTTAGGTGTACGTGGCTGGCACCTTAGCTGATTGAGCCACAGGCGCCGAGCCGACTGGTTAGTCTTGTAGAATAATGAATGCTTTCTGATAGTTGGTGCTAAGAAAATATAAACATTGATTGCTTTCAAAACTTGGAAACGGATTTAACAAAGTGGTACCCAAATCAGACAAAAGCAAAATATTACAAAGGCATTTATACCTGGTTAAATCACTTTTGCTTATCTATATTAAAAAGGCTCTGTTTGTTTTGATTCTAACAATTTGGTGGCTGAAATTTAGGTTTCTTTAAAAAATAGGCCTTGGAGAGCATTGGCAACATGACTTAGACAGAATAACCACACTACTGAGTTGAAGCAGTGCCCAGTATCTCATGTTGCTTTAGGAAAAGATCAGCTTGGGCGGTGCCTGTGGCTCAGTGAGGAGGGTGCCAGCCCCATATATCGAGGGTGGCGGGTTCAAACCCAGCCCCGGCCAGACTGCCAAAAAAAAGGAAAAGATAGCTTTGCAGTGTGAACATACACTAGTCTTCGTTTGCAGAGTTATAGATAAAACTAGATTTGAGATCTTAACTCCCCAATGAACATAAGTAGTATACCTTTAAAATCCTCATTTTCCAGGAATGGAAAAAAAAATGCCACACATTATTTTCTAATAATTGGGAGCTAAATAATGCACATACAGGCACAAAGAGAAGTTAGGGACATTGGAAACTAAGAAGTGAGGAGAGGGACCATTTCTGATAGCAAAATCTCTCTCTCTCTGTATTTTTTTTTTTTTTTTGAGACAGTCTCACCCTGTTCCCTGGGTAGAATGCTATGATGTCATAGCTCACAGCAACCTCAAACTCTTGGGCTAGAGCAATCCTCTTGCCTCAGCTTCATGACACCTGGCTAATTTTGTTTCTTTTTAGAGGGGTCTCACTCTTGCTCAAGCTGATCTCAAACTCCTGAACTCAAGCGATCCACCTGCCTCAGCCTCCCCGGGTGCTAGGATTACAGGCATGAGCCACTGCACCCAGCCAGGGAACACGGTTGCTAACCAGCTCAAATTATTTGCTTCTCTGTATGTGGCCATAGTGACTTCAAGAGTGCTGGGAACATTCATTTGGGGGGTGGGATCCTAAGTAAATTTTAATGAGTAGATATATTTACAAATACAGAAAACACACATTATGAGGATTGATTGTATGATAATACAGTATTTGCAGTATCTTTTTTTCTCTCAGTAAGCCTTTGCTTAAGCTGCAGGGGAGATCGATGCTTCCAGATTTGTTTAGCGTCATTGAGATTTGGTTAATGATAGAATTTTCCAAAGTAGTATCTACTGTGCAGGCTGTAGCTAAAGCAAGGGGCCTGGCCTTCATTACTCTCTTCTTGGCTTCCTTTCTAAACTGTCTTTCCATACTCATCCCTGAGGTGGCCTTGGCCTTGTTGCAGTGAATCTCCAAACTGCTGCCCATCTTGGTAGGCCATTTCTCTTTCTATCAGGCCTGCTCAGAACCTAGAAGAGAAGCTGAATTTAGCTCATAAATTTATCAGTGTGAGGACTGTTGACTTTGCTGTTAGTTAGAAAAACAGTGGTTGCCTTGGGCTGCAAGGTCATTGGAATCAGTGCTGGTTCATTTCGTATTATTGTACCTGTTATTATTCTAATAAGAAAACGAATGGAGTTTGATGCTGTCTGTTGATCATCCATCTTATTGATGACATTGAACTTAACACAGAAACACGAAAGGGATTATATGGCATTTCGGCTTTGATGTCATTTGAAAAACGAAGGTCTTTTCAGAAACGCAGGAGACAGAATGACTTAAAATCCCATCTAGTTCTGCCTGGTTTGACAGCGTCCCTTACTATTCCTGAGATAGCAACTAATAAGAGTCCTGAGGAAATCTGGGTTTGAAATTGTCAAAAACGTTTACACCGATATTAAAATGTTTTATCCTCTTAGACTCTTACACTAGTTTCGTAGGTTGGAAATGCTTATGTGAACCATGTGTCAACTCTGTTCTCATTAGAAGGTGGCGACTTTTGAAATACAGGCCATGGTGGTGTTGGTAGAGCCCGGTCTGGATTTGCTCGTTGCAGGGGGTGGCTTCATCTGGGTGGCTGAATTTGCTTCCAGTACTACCTCAGGGTCTGAAGCAGCACCTGATGTGACTTTTACACCTGTGGCAGATCTCTTTTTTAGAGGAAAGAATTGTAAGGGGGAGACGCTACTATGGGGGGACAGGGAGCTTTGAATGGAGGACAGCAGGCCACCTATTTAGGCTTTCTCATGTCCTCGCTCTCACTCCCCCTTGCCAATACCTGGGTCAGGTAACAGCTAAAAGTCAGCACTAGCACCATCAGCCATCAGCCAGCAAACATTCCCCTGTAGCATAAAGCACCGCTCATCGCCTGTTTTTTGAGATGCTCAAAGATGGCAGTTGTATGGATTTGTGCCTTTTGTCCTTTGAGCCTGTTGCTGTGTGGTCTCTGCAGCGTGGGGAAGCTGTCATGGGTGAGAGGCTTTGGAGCATGGTGACGCCGCCTCTTAGCTCTGTGTGAAATTGGCAAGGAGTAGCAGAGTCCTTGCAAACCACTTTGGAATGGGCTTATAGCATTGTGAAGATGAAACTTGAGCCACAGCAGGGTGCAGGGCATCAGGCTCACTACCAGCTTCTGCAAAGTCTTCATTTCTGAAAAGACTGTCAGGTAGAAGATGGATGAGAATTACTCCATGAGGCCCGATGCCTAGAACTCTGGTCATTCCGTGCAGGCTGTGGGGACAGGCACTGTTTGTAGTGAGATAAGCAGGAATTTTGAAGTTATACAGACCTGGTTTTGAATTCACGTATGAGCTGTGTGACTTAGAGAAAGCTATTTAGTCCTGCTGACTTTTATCTGTAAAGGGTCCAAAAATAATAATGAGCCTGCAGAGTTGTGTGGATAAGAGATAATCTATTCAAAGTGTCTGGCAAGTTGCAGACACAAAGTGGGCATTAGGTAAGTGGCAGACCCCCCTGTCCTGGTCCCATTCCTCCATTCAAGCTATGTTTGGGTGCTGACTCTGGTCTGGACATTATGTTAGCCACTAGGGGAGACAAAATTAATAAGGGAGACAGGGTAACCTTGTGTGTGCCATCTAGTGGGGACTGTAAATAAACAGGAAGTTAAAATAGACCATGATAAGTTCTGTGATAAAAGAAAAAGCTGGTGACATGAGAACACATAGAAGTGGCTCTTAACCCACACTTGTTGGGTCAGAAAATTTTTCTAGGAGGAAAAATCATCTACTTTGTATCAAGTGTGTCCAGCTTTTTATTTCCTCTGCTGCACATTGGAAGAATAAGAGTTGTCTTGGGCAACACGTTAAATATACAAACACTGACAAAAGCTGCTTAGCAAAAAAATGGTCCATGCATACTTTTTTTGATATCTGCACCACATATAAACATAAGAAGTGTTCACGAAATCAGCATGTGACCCGCAAGCCACAGGTTGGACACCCTGATACACAGAGCTTTGCAGGATGAGTTACACAGGTGAGGATGTGGGCAAGGATTAAACTTCCGGCACACACAGAGAAGGGTGTGCAAAGGCCCAGGGGACAATAGAGCATGGATCTTTAGTGGAAATGAACAAAGTTCAGGGCACCTTAGCACAGGTGTAACAGGATGTGTTGGCTTTTGGGGTAAGGAGAGAGGATGTACAGAACCAGGTAGCTGTATCCAAGCCTGGCATTAATATTAAAGGGACTAGGGAGCCATGGAAGGTGTTGGACAGAGAGTGACACGATCAGATTTGCTTGAAAGGCCACTGTTTGCAGGATGGAGACAAGAGAGAGGCACAGGGTGAGGGGAGGCAGTTGTTAGCAGGCAGGGACAGCGGTAGCAGACTACTGCCATACTCCATGGGAAGGATAAGCAAGAGTCTGATACAGGGTAGAGGTCGGGGCTGGGAGGAGGATGGAGAGAAGTGGATGGAGTCAGATGATGTTCAGGACTCCAAGTCCTGGAATTTGTAGGACTTGGGGAATGGAGGAAATGGAAGGAGAAAGAAGAGTCTCAGGGGTGATTCTTCAGTTTCTAGCAAGGACATCAAGTGGATGATGGATCCTTCATGAGAGAAGGGTGCAGCTTGAGAGGCTGAAGCAGATAAGGAGTTTGGTTTGGGTTTGGGATTATATAGGACAGTGAACCGTCCTTAGGCAGCTGCACAACATAATTAAGGTTACGAGAAGGATGTGAGCTAGAGGGATTGATTTGAGACTTGTGGATGTCTAGATTATTTGAAAACAAGGGTGTGGATGAGATGACAGTATTGTGGGCAGAACCAGAAGGCGAGGATGTGGGACAACCACAGCAGGGCATGGTTGGAATGTTGAATCCCTTCCTGGAGACGGCTTTGCAGTTTACTAATTTCAATTAGTTATATCCGTCAGCAAGGAAGGGCGAACAGACAGGTGAGAGAATTTCCTACATTTTTTATGTTGGGTAATAGCAAAAACAAAAACTGTATTTTGACAAAGCACATTTTAACAAGTTTTTAAAAAATGGTGACAAGGACGTCATGGAGACAGTGTTCTCAGAAAGGAAGACATTTCTGAGAGAAATTATTTACTTAGATCAAGGCCGAGCAGTAGCCAAACTGATGTCTATGAGCTAATGGATATTGCAATTAAACAGTGCACTTTAGGATGGAGCCTATGGCTCAAAGGAGTAGGGTGCTGGCCCCATATGCCGGAGGCGGTGGGTTCAAACCCAGCCCCAGCCAAAAACTGCAAAAAAAAAAAACCAAAAACAAAAAACAGTGTTCTTTAGAGGATTATGAAATTTATCTCTCAGGATGGAGGGTTTAAGCCCTTCAAGATAGACAAGCCTCACTGGCGTGCCTTACTTTGGAAATGAAATAGAAAGAATTCTATTCTGTAGGTAAATGCGGTTGTTTTTAATTGTTTAATTATTCCCTTCTACACTTATAATGTGGGAGATTTTTGTTTTGTTTGAGACAGAGTCTCACTTTGTCACCCTTGGTGACAGTGTGTGGTGTCACAGCAACCTCAGCCTCTTGGGCTCAAGCTATTCTTTTACCTCAGCCTCCCAAGTAGCTGGGACTACAAGGCGCCTGCCACAACACCTGGCTGTCTTTAGAGATGAGGTCTTCCTCTGGCGCAGGCTGGTCTTAAGTTCTTTTTTTTTTTTTTTTGAACCAGAGTTTCACCATGTAGCCCTTGGTACAGTACCCTGGCATCACAGCTCACAGCAACCTCAAACTCCTGGGCTCAAACAATTCTTTTGCCTCAGCCTCCCGAGTAGCTGGGACTACAGGTGCCCACCACAACGCCTGGCAATTTTTTGGTTACAGTTGTCATTGTTGTTTAGCAGGCCCAGGCCAGGCTCAAACCCATCAGCCTTGATGTACGTGGCTGGCACCCTACTCACTGCGCTATGGGTGCTGAGCCTGGTCTTGAGCTCTTGAGCTCAGGCAACCTACCCATCTTGGCCTCCCAGAGTGCTGGGATTTACAGACCTGAGCCACCGTGCCCAGCCATGGGAGAGATTTTCATTTAAACTCTAAAGTTCTGTAGGTTAGCAGAGAGCAGGCAGCAATCGACATTAACATTTGGAATACTTGGCATTTATGTTCAGCTGTTGGTCTTGCTATAAGATTTCTTGTACACTAGTGGTGAGGTTAGATTCTCTGTGTCCACCAGAAAGGACACTTCTTAGCATTTCAATGTCTAGTTAAGTCATATTTGTAAAAGTGTGCACCACAGTCTCTGGGTCAAGACAAACTACACAAAGTGATCTAAAATGTGCATTGGAGGCCAGGAATGGTGCCTCAGGCCTGTAATCCCAGCACTCTGGGAAGCCGAGGTGGGGGAATTACTTGAGCTCAAGAGAGTTCAAGACCAGCCTGAGCCAGAGCAAGACCCCCATCTCTACTAAAAATAGAAAAACTAATCAGGCATATGGTGGGCACCTATAGTCCCAGTTACTCTGAGACTAAGGTTAAGAAGATCCTTGAACCCAGGAGTTTGAGGTTGCTGTGAGTTATGACGCCCCAGCACTTGACCCAGGGCTACAGAGTGAAACTTTGTCTCCAAAAATAAAAGATAAAATAAAAATAAAGCGCGCATTGGGAAACCTATGTTCTGTCTTTGAAAAACTAACTTTTATCTCATTATCTCTAAATTGCATTTCTATTGGAGACACTTTAGTTAAAGTAGTTGCTGCAGAGGAAATTGGAAGAGAGTTAATGATCTAGATCTTAGGGAAAGCTAAGAATATAAAACAAATGCCGTGTCCTGCGCTCACTTTAATTTGTTAGCAAGGTGACTCAAGGTAAAGGGTCAGCTAGTACCCTAAGCCAAAAATCTCCAGCTGCACCTCAAGTTCAAGGTCATGGCATCATAGCACAAAGGGACTCAAATCCTGCTAATTTACAGCGAGTGCTTTGGTTATGTAATTAGAGATTAATGAGCATGTCAGAGGTGAGGTAGTGCTATATTCCTTGTTTGTATTTGAGGTCCTGGTAACAGACAAGGCCATGCAAACTCTTTCTTGAGTGTCAGGCTCCCTTCCATGGAATCATAAGTTGTTTCAGGCAGCTCCTGGTCTCTCTGCAAGACATCTGTGCCGGCCGCTTCATGTCACAGATGGGAGCAGTTCAGGCATTATGTCTATTTGAGTAGACAACTGAAATTTCTGAGGGAGGTTTTCTAAATCTCAAGATTCAGTTTTCTTAGGGTAGACATCATGGGGATTGGTGAAGACATCAATATGAATTTTTCAAATTTTCTTTATTCTGGATAAAAAAGTTGGAAAAGTGCTGGGCACGATGGCTCTCCCCTATAATCGTAGCACTCTGGGAGGCAGAGGTAGGTGGATTGCTTGAGCTCAGGAGTTCGAGACCAGCCTGAGCAAGAGTGAGAACTTCTCTAAAATATAGCCAGGCTTAGTGGTGGGCACCTGCTCCCCCCTCCCCAGCTACTTGGGAGGCTGAGGCAAGAGGATCATTGGAGCCTAAGAGTTTGAGGTTGCCATGAGCTATGAGGCTATGGCACTTTACCAAGGGCAACAAAGTAAGACTCTGTCTCAAAAAAAAAGTTGGAAAGGTATGAAAAATAGCCTTTTCTATTCTCATTCCCAAGAAATAATCCCTGTTAACACTTCTGTATATAATTTTCTGAATTTTACCTATGCATAGATATTTTTAGACAAAAATAGGATCTTTGGGAACACTCTAATCTTTTGAATTTGTCAGCATTTCGTGAGGGTATTCTCAAGTCATCAAGTAACATAAATTTTTAACTAACTCATATCCTCCAAATACTAAAATCCATCCCTCTTCAACTCTCTGATCTCCTTGCTTCTGCAAGCCACAATCTTAGAGGTTGTCTCCAAGCAGTAAATGTAAATTACCTTGTCATGACGCCTTGGAGAATAATTGTAATTCTTCTGTCCCACCTATGCCAACGATGTCAGGTTAAATATGTGATGGACGACTAGAGTCCATTATTTATTTCATTCAGTTAGAGAAACTCCCTGTTGAATAAGTAGCATGTCAATAACTGTCACCATGTCCACCGGAAACCAAGTAAGCGCCGAGTTTACAGAAGATCTCATAATCGACAGAAAACCTGCGCTGTTCAGTCCCTATCTTCAAGGATTTACCACTGTAGATGAATGAACTATTTTTTTCCTCTCATTATGTGGCTCTAACAAGACCCCAATGTTGCTATTCCCTCTGCTACACATAGGGGGTGGTAGGTTAATATAAATCACTAATGCTAGCTCAACCCATGAGATGTGGTCTGGAAAATCAGGGTTGAACCAAAGCATGATGGTTTTTGAGTCTGCTCATTCCACTTACTCTTTGCAAAATGAATTGGGTGTTACTGGTAGCATGTTTTACAATGTTATGCTAGATAGAAATTCACTTCCCTCAAATGGCCGCCCATCTCCTTATTTTTGTTTCAAGACGGTCTCACTCTGTTGCCCAGATAGAGTGCCTTGGCATCAGTTTAGCTCACAGCAACCTCCAACTCCTGCATTAAAGTGATCCTCCTGCCTCAGCCTCCCCAGTAGCTGGAACTACAACTGCCTGCCACAACATCTGACTAATTTCTCTATTTTTTTTGAGACAGAGCCTCAAGCTGTCCCCTTGGGTAGAGTACCGTGGCATCACAGCTCACAGCAACCTCCAACTCCTGGGCTCAAGCGAGTCTCCTGCCTCAGCCTCCCAAGTAGCTGGGACCACAGGCGCCCGCCATAACGCCCAGCTATTTTTTAGGTGCAGCTGTCATTGTTGTTTGGCAGGCCCAGGCTAGATTTGAACCCGCCACCTTAGGTGTTTGTGGCTGGCACCTTAGC
>CAUYQV010118135.1:0-33756 GCA_963574575.1 Galagoides demidoff
GCTGTAACCAAAAAATGGCTGGGCATTGTGGCGAGCGCCTCTGGTCCCAGCTACTTGGGAGGCGGAGGCAGGAGACTCGCTTGAGCCCAGGAGTTGGAGGTTGCTATGAGCTGGGATGCCATGGCACTCTACCCAGGGGGACACCTTGAGGCTCCGTCTAAAAAAAAAAAAAAAAAAAAAAAAATGAAGTGCATCTTATTTTGTTATCCGAATGTTTGTCATTGTGTAGACAGAGACAGAAACAGGATTTATCGATATTGATTACATTATAAATATTTTCTATACTTATTAAACGAACTTTTTTCCCGCGAAGACTGAGTCACCTTAGGAGACTGACAAGTTGCTTAATTTATTATTTTCGCATCTTTTTTTCCAAGTTGGAGCTTTTTATAGAATGCACTGTATTACTTATAAAGTTAACATGATTGGCTGCTCTTTCCCGTTCCTGCAGCCAATTTGTGCAGGCTGGACTCTTTTGGTGAGATCACCATGATTATAAGTCTCAGGTTATGCATTTGACCTTTGGAAAGAAGTTTATCCTCTCCATCCTGGGAACGCAAATGGGGATCATATTATCCATGTAGTTATCTTATAAATGAATGTCTTTGATATTATGGGAGGAGGCCATAAATACCTTATCTTTAGTGAAACTCGACCAATTAAGAATATCCTGATGATAGCAGGTCAGAGCTCGATTTTTAATAAAGGCAGGGAGCATTGTGGGTAGAATTAACATATACTTATTTGGGGGATATGCCATGTCTAAAATTGATGGCTTAAATTTCCAAGGCTTACTTCAGACCTACCTTCCCTAGTAAAATGATTATAAATAAGATTGTATTGTAAAATTATTTCAGATTAAAGTAGCACATTAAAATTTCATACTTGCAATTTGCCTTTGTGGTAGGGTATAAGAGAGACAGCAAAGGCTGAAACTAAAATATTATTAAAAGGCAGCGTTATTTTCAAGTACATCTAACAACTCAAACAATGGCATCTAAGGAGGATGCCTAACTTGCCAGGTTTAATGAATTGTGCTACGTAAGAAAAGTTTTCCTTATTTCTAGTATTTGTTTATTTATAAAGACTTATTTGCTAAGGAGGCCACTACCTTTGTTTATAAAATTAATACATTTGGCAAAATCCTTCCAATAACAGCGAGGTTTCCAAGCAAATTCTCTGTGTTAGTGGAATCTAAATCTAGGTGATATTATGCAAGTTTGATCTTCTTTCTGATTTTTACTTGCCAAAAAGGATAACTAGAAATTCAGTATGACCTCTTTGATTTTTTACAGCTTTTTCTGTGCGATGTCAAATCAAAGACTTGAGATGACTAAGCAGAAGAGTTGCATGTTCTTACAAAAAAAAAAAGGATAGCCACAATTACATCTGCATATTTATTTTCATGTATGTGTATATGTGTGTGCACATGCATGTAGGTATATGTATAGGAAAAAGAGGAGAGAGAGGAGGTCTACCTAATTGGATTAACCAGTAAGTTTTCTTGATTGACTTGAAAATTTAGAAAAACTGACCTTTGATAGGAATGTCAACAAAAAAGTGAGGCTAATAGTTGGTTTAGTTTTGCTTTTTGTCTGAACATTTTCTGCACTCATTTAAAGACGAAGCATCGTACATTATATGTCAAGTAAATAATTTCAAGTACTTTGATTTCAATGAGTCTAGAAGTTCAAGAATAAAAATGTAGTGTTTTTTAATATTACTTGTGTTATTGCGATAGAACCTTGTGATTTCTCAGCCTTCTCAGCCTAGGTAGTGATTCGCCTCCCCATCCCTCCTACCAAAACCTGCTTTTCAGAAAGCATAGACAAAAGAGCTGCCCATGTTTTTTTTTTTTTTATAATGCTTATAAAATTCAAAATCAACTTGTATATATTTTATGATACAAACCACATATATATTTGAAAACTGAGAACTATAAAATATGAATTTATAAAAAACTATTGGGATTCTTTCTCTCCCGTATGGGTATATGTTGTCTGCACGTATCCACGTGGATATATCGAGACATTATTTCTCCTAATGCACCTCCTGTAATGATGAATTCTATTCATAAGAATCATAAGCTAAAATTCAAAATACACCAATAAATATAGGCAAACACTGGTGAAATTCTACCTTGGGAAATAATTAAAGCTTAAAGCTCAGCATTCTGATTTGGAATAAGATTATAGAAATTATGACATAATGAAAAAGTGCAGAGCTTCTGAACCCATCCCATTCTGATGATATTCTAAGTAGCTAGAAAACAAATGTAATTTTACCTGCAAAGACCTGAGCCAGAAATCTCTATTTCAAATGCTCATTTCCTTACAATGTGGTAGAATGCCACAGCAATTCAAATTGTCTTTACCTCTCAAGTTTACTATGCTAACATATTTTGGGTGAGTTTTATTCTCCTATCCTCTGTTACACAATGAAGTGGCCCCAAAGGAAACCCACAAATATCTATTCTTCCTGGTCATCATAGGCTGCCATTCTCTCCCTAGAAATTAATGCATCTTTATGCTGGATTGTGCCTTTTGATCTCCTGCTGCAGAATCAGTGGTCATAACAGCTATTCTGTTCATGAATATGTAAATACCACATGCATAAAATAAAAAAAAAAAATTAGTAGGCAGTTTTCACCATAGACAGTTCCTAACTCTGTTTACCTAACACACAAAATGCAAAGATTTAATTTTTCAAGCCTTTTAAATCGGTGTTGCAAGGCATGATATCATTGTGTAATATGAAAATGCATAAATGAGGCATATGCAGATGCTCATGATAGTTGGACTCTGAGTAAATCGGCATGTAGGTTCGGCTACAGTCATGCCTGCAGAATCGCTCCCTCCTTCACTCTGATGCCTAGTGATACGGAGAAAATGCCTTAGGTCCTTAATAACCTTTTATTTGCCGACTTGGCTCCACCCTCATAGCTCACCCCAATAAATAACTAGGATAATGTTTAAATTATATATACATGTACCAAACACACACACTCACACACACACACTTTCTTTTGAAAGGGACAAATGATGGCTATATCCACTGAAGCATTCTGGAAGAAGCATTAAGCTCTAGGAAGAAAATAATTGGTGGATTTTATTACCGAAATAAGCAAGCATGTTCATGCATATTTTTACGGCATGCATGCCTATGCGCCATTCTGAGCAAACAGTGCTGTTGCAGCTTGTGCGCGGTAATTAGGTTGATGCAATTACGGTGAAATAAAGGCAGCCGGACCGATAATTTCACAGTGAATATTAAAGACATATGTGCCTTCCAGTGTACAATGAATGAACCTGAACTGCTGTCAGGGTCTAGGAGGACAGTGTGGCCAATGCACCTATTGTGTCCCTGCTGCAGAAAGGAGCCTGCCGATTGGCCACTGTCTGCAGCACATAGCACTGGCTGGTTATAAAGGGCTTGTCTAGGGGAGAGCCTGTAGGTACTCCATTGTCTGGTAAAGTTCATATGACTGCATTCTTTTTCGCAAGGGGGGTGGAGGGAGAGCGGGGAAGGAGGGGGTGTCAGCTCAACTGTAAAAGCTGCACAGATTTTTTTCTTTCTCTCTCTCTCTGCCTCTCCATAGATCGTTTCTGTTTCATGCCCTGTCTCATTTTGCATAGCTAAAAAAGAATGCTAATTAAGATCCCTTGTCTTAAACTGAAAATAATGACTCGGCTGTAATTAGAAATCTGGTGAGAGTTTAAAATTCTAGTAGGGGACCAAAAACATCAGTTACGGTGCTTAGGAGGAAAATGAAGAATTATTTTCCTGTAATCAAGGTAAACATGGAAGGGGGGGTCGCCCCCATCTTTTTAACCAATTTTAACCAATGGTGTTCTACTGCAGATGAGAAGATACTGTATTTCAAAAACTATTTTAACCATCAAATTGAAAGAACACAAATCAGTAGCAATAGAAGCCTTCTTAATCCTCCTTAGGATGCAATTCAGATGAAAGAACTGCTTTTTTTTTTCTTTCTATTTTTCTTTTTGTATGTGTGTGTTATAGATGGATCTGAGAACGCTGTCTGGGCTTGGTGCCAAGGGCTGGTATTTCACAGCAGCGACCGCCTCACAGACGAGCTGTGGGAAGCAGGAGAGAGACTCTCTCTTAGGGTGCCACTACTATGGAGACACAGCTGGGCTGAACAAGATTTGCTTCAAACGACAACAAGAGAGACAGAAAGTATCTGGTTCAACCGCTGCCCAAGCAGGCAGGCACCAGAAAAGCTAGCAGCCAATCCGGCCATGCTCGAAGCCAGCTCTGCAGCTCAGCCAATCAGTGACATCACTGGTGAGAAACTCATTTACATCATGCAGTAATGAACTTTGTTTAACATAGCCTTCCCCCTTTCCTGTTACCCCCCCTCCCTTTCCATATTAGGTCCTTCCATTAATTATTCTGCCGGCGTAATTTAAACCGCTATGCAAAAGTGTAGCTACATTCTCTCTGATAGCTTTTACCTGTTTTTTTTTTTTTTTTTTTAATTCCCCCATGGATGTCTGTAGTCGCTGAAAGTGATTCTGGGTACAATTCTATTTTGTTTTGCCCTTGCAAAATTATCTTCTCTTTCTTAAAAATAATCTTAGAAAAAATGTAACTTTTGTTTGTTTTGCCTGATCTCCCTTCTTCCGAATGAATACGTGCTTTCTCCAAGTCTGGATTCAGCACTGTGGGAGGGAATAGAGAATAAGGGGGTGCCTTGCTATGAAAGTTGCAGCTTTTCCAAGCAGTTTGCGTCTCAGAGCTTCCTTTAACGTTTTTAGATTTTATGCTGCAGTGGCCATTTTACGTGCACTGCTTTATCCAAAGAGCTCTATGTGTATCTGTCACACGCAGGAAAGTTCTACTCTCATTATATTTCATTCTCCACTGCTCTCAGCCGACATAGTCATTTTATTAATGAATAGAACTGAGGTCATTTCTGGACAAATATCCCCCTTCCCATCTCAGCACAATGCACCTGATTTGCATCCTTTTGGCAGAAAAACTGAATACAAGAACCAGCTTGAGAAGAAGTTAAGGGACCAGCTTGCATATTATTTCAGAGTATATGGCAGGAAAGCAGTTTGCTTTTCAGAATGTGTAATATTTAACATCTGCCTTAGCATTTCTTTAAACATGCCTGATCTTCATTTGTAAGGTAATACCTTTAGCAATTCTATGGGGTTGTTATATAAGCTAAGTAGACCAAATGAAATAATTTTCACGAATAGGTTTATTTATCTGCAGAAAAGCTTTGGTAACACAATTTTGGCTTGCACATTTGTGTTACGTTGGTCAGGGATAGAGTCGTTTGTTCTATAGATAAGTTAAAGAGGTAGAACATGTGGCATGTGAAGATTTCAGGTTGCTTTCTAGAACCCCGAAGAGCAAAAGTGGGTCACACTTCACTGCAATTTCTACTCAGTCCTATCTTTATCGCATATTGGCATTAAAGGCACACAGATTTTTTTTTTTTAAGCGGAAAAGGTGAAGTTTCATTGTCTTTTTTTTTTAAAGGAATATTTTGAATATAATTATTCAAAGACCTGGAATTTTAAAACATAGACCAGGGTTTCATAGCAGTGCATGATTTGTTTAAGAAGCTTAGAGCGTGCAATGATAGGCAGAGTCAGTTTTTAAAGCATATGAAGGATTTAGATGAGAAAACACAGCCCTTTTAATTCACGAGGCATTCCATCATCCCATCATCAGTATTCAGGGGGTGACTGTCCTGAATCAGTCACGAGCTCCCCTGCTGCAGATCCTGTAATTTGAATCATGTGTAATAATATATTATCCTACTGGGGGCCTTCTTTCAGTAGGAGAATGGTTTATACATTCTAGTATAAGAGAACTTTTGGCTCCTCGCCGACTCCTAGCCATTACTCACATCGGCAATCACGATCGTCTTCCTTAAGGAATAACATCTGCACAACTTCCTGAGCCAAAAAATCTGCAGCCTCCCCCACATTATGAATTACGATTTCTTGGAATGGGGAACACTTGACAAACTGAAGTAGAGAAATGGAAGGTTTAAAGGAATGGATCAAAATTTTATTGAGCGTGGCATGTGGCAACAGCGCAAACCCCCACTCCTTTGAAATGATGGAGAATGGACAGGAAAAGGGGGCCACAAACACACCTGAAGGTGTACATTGGATTTTTAGACACAGCTGAAATGTAACGCGTTTTAGATGCGGCTGCTGCTGTGATTTTTTGTGGGCATCCTAGCGAGGTTCTGTAAAGGGTGTGGCAACGTGGAGAAAGGGGGGGGGCGGAGATGGTCATGAAAACAGAGAAATGGTCTCACCTGAGGAAGGAAGCACTGGCATACGTAGGAGTTAAAAATTCCAGCAGTGCCTCTGATCCTTTCTCTCGTTATGACCTTGATCAGATCACTTAATTTCTGTTTTTATTTCTGACATGCAAAGACTAAATGCACTGCCAGCTCAGAGATATTCTCTTTGTGTGGAATGCCGTCCCAGGTTTTACCAGTTGAAATCATTCTGTGCTTCAAAGTCAAGTTTAAACATGCGCTCTTCCGTGAAGCCTTTCCGAATCATCATGGCCAGAATCTCTCACTTCTCCACCATTTTTTTGTGCCTCTATTATTGCACGTAGGTCCACATGTGTGTCTTTGCCACTAGACTGAAAGCCCCTTGGGGACAGAGTCCACTTTGAATTCATCCTCCACCCCAGCACTAAGAATAATGAATTATGCTCTTAAGTTTTAAATATCTGTTTTAATTAATTGAGTTTTACGTCTGTTATAAATAGCAGAGGGAAGTTTATACAAGTTCCACGGATTGCTATTATTGTTGTCAACTGTTCCCACCACATCCCAGCTGATGTCAGCTCCACCTTATCAGTATTAAGCCTCTCATTTCACCCTTCGTAATGAAGCTCAGAATAAATGGTCCGAACACGTTATTTTTCTTAAAGAACCCGTTGTATGGAAATGTTATTCACTTTGTTTGGCAAATATGGAATTAAGCTAACTTAGGCTGGTGTTTTAAAACGTGAAAGGTGAAATTTATGTAGATTAAAGCAGCTGTGGCAAGCAAATTAGAGTATCCAGCTCTACTGTTAATGATATGGAAGAATTAATTAGTTGGAAGAGGTAAGCGATTAATGTTGGATATTGAAATGCTCTACAAAGCGTAATAAATCAGGAAATATGGAATCGTGTGGGTGTTATAACTGATATATGTACTTTTAATCTGCAAATGAGTACAATAGCCCTTTAAGTGTATTTTTAGCAGGTTTTGATATAATTGGATTACATAATGACAAATTGTGGTTGAATTTCTGTTCCTTAACTAAGTTTCTACTTTTGCCTACTGTGCTACTGGTAAGTGGAGATTAATTTCTTGGCAAACAACGGTATTCTTACTAATGTTTGCAAACTGATTTTAGATTTGAAAAATTCTGTTTCAAACGGTTTCCCCTTCTCTGGTGTGTGGATGGAATGAAATAACTAGGAAATATTCACCTCTTTGCATTTATATCTGGAAAAACATAAGTTTTAGAGCTTAAAATCAGCTAAAGTCTATATTTTATAAAAGTCTTAGAAAAAGTATCCTGCCCAAAGTATGTATTTTCAAGTTGCTGGGATAGCTGACATTGGTATCTAGAATTCAGAAAGATTGGGCCAATACTGTTTTCTTTTTGTTCTACCAAATAATCTTCTTTCAAAATCATCTAGATCGGATTATGCCATTATATGGTACTAACACAAATTATATTATATTCACTTTTGTAATCCCATACTGTTTGTTGAATTCTCCTATATTAGAATGGGGGGAAAGGAAGCTGGATGTTATTGGGCTGCATTTTTCCCCACTATCCTATAGTAATCCAATCAGATACTAACAAATTCCCATTAGTACTTTTTAAAAATGCTTTTAGTTTTTAACGATGTAAAGATGGAAACCTGACACCTGGATTTCCTATGTGGTGGCTTTGAATTCAATTTACACAGATATTGACTCTTAATGACATAATTGGTTAAATAAATCTGGGTGGGTCAGTTTGAACTATTTTAAACTAATGAATTGTGCTGTTATTCCTGACCTTTTTAAAATTTTTTTTTTTTTTTTTTTTGCTGAGGTCGCTGTTTATATAGAGCAGCATTTTAACATAGAATTCCAGACTGTGTACATACTGGGAGATGAACTGTGCCATTTAGGAACAAATGTTCATCAAAGACAAAAAAAAAATAGGTGTCTGTCTCTGGCAGGTTGTGTTTAGAAAATGATCTTGCAGAGTTCAAAGGATGACTGAGAAAATGTGGAAGGCCTTAAATAAAAATATGACTTTGTGTCGTGACTTGAGACACGGTGACTGAAAGACATCTGTGTCTGGAAAATATTGTTGTTTTTTTCTAAATGTATTAAAGTCGTGAGAAGATAGAAGTGATGGAACATCCCTCCTGCTGTTGGCACCTTTTAATATCCTAATCATATGATTCTTAGTTCAAAATTAACTCTTGAATTAGCAAGCAGGAATAAATACTATACTTACGTAACAAAGCAATTAAGTTTCTGATTGAGAATGACTTTTTTTGTAAGATGGCAAAGGAGTACATGACACTGGCTCAAAATGTTTGCATATTCTGGCATTTTCTCCTACTTAACCCTTAAAACATGATACAAGAGCACTGTCCAGTAAGATGAAGTGTCCACTATCCGTCCCACTTTGATGATAATATGTCTCATTGGTAGGGAACAGTTGCTTTGCTCTCTGACTGGTTTCTGATCCCAGGATGGACCAAAGGATATGGATGACTGGCTAATATACATGATCAGGAAAGTACTAGATAATTGTAACGTCATTCTATTATTGAAATTTTGTTAAGTTCAGATGAGTTAAAAAGGCTAAATGTTTCCATTTCCTTTTCCTCCAGATAATTTACTTATTAAATATATCACCTATTTTATGAGGAAATTAAAGCTTATGGATTTGGCGATTGCAAAATGTCACCTTGTCCCATTAGCCCTGGACAATTCAGACCTTTAAGGTAGCTCTGCTTTCTCACTCCTGGGTATAAACCTGGGTCTACCACATCTATGGGGCGTTAAAGGAGAAGAACCTTGCAGTCACTGACCGTGTAGTAAGAAGTCACATGCCTAAGGCTACACTGTCTAGTTTTTATCTGGTGGTAGGACTAAGGGGTTTGGTTGACAAGCTGTTGAATTTAAGAGGATTAGCTTAACTTTGGGAAGGCAAAGGAGAAAACAGAAGTGTGGGTCATTTCTTATCTTCCTTGATGAAACATTGTCTAGTTTCTTTTTCAATTTTCCATTTCTTTCTTTCTTTCTTTCTTTCTTTCTTTCTTTCTTTCTTTCTTTTTGGAGACAGATTTTCACTATGTTGCCCTTGGTAGAGTGCCCTGGCATCACAGCTGACAGCAACTTCAAACTCTTAGGCTTAAGTGATTCTCTTGCCTCAGCTTCCCAAGTAGCTGGGACTACAGCACCCACCACAATGCCCGGCTATTTTTTGGTTGTGGTTGTCACTGTTGTTTGGCAGGCCCGGGCTGGGTTCAAACCTGCCAGCTCTGTTGTATGTGGCTAGTGCCCTCGCCACTGAGCTACAGGCACCAAGCTCAATATTCCATTTCTTTTTCAAACATGTTGTAAACTTACTATGTGCCAGAAACTGTGAAGGCGATATACCTACTCTGTCATGAAATCCAGCTACAAAATTGTTGCTGATGTTCATTATAGAAATACTCGATCTATATCACTGTTTATTAATGAATAACTGGAAATAAACTGCTTAGTTTTGTTGCATATTTTATGGCCCCCTCCCCTCAAAAAATCTGTAACCATTGTTTTGAACTCAAGACTCTCAACTGAATGAGACTACACTCTACTCCACTTTACCTGTGGTTCTTGATACCTAGAACACCCATTGATGTGGTGGAAAGACCTCATTAATAATTTTTAGATTCATATCATGATATTGCCTATGTCTTGTATTATCCTCCTCTACAGTTAGAAGCTAATAATAATTTTTCTCCCAAGACTGCTTACTTTCCACATTACTAATAATTGCTTCTTTGTAGGCAAGAATACAGGTCAATGTAGCAGTTTCTTTCACTAATTTCTTTCCCTGCGGGAGTACATTGCCGGTAAAGAACCTAAAGTATTGATATTTATTTCAGAGTATTAATTTGTACACTTTGAAAATCAGAGATTTCAAAGATTTGTGGATTACTTCTTAGTGACCATGTAACTCCATGGGGCAGTGGAGACGTGTTTGGAAGTGCAGAACCTCGGGACAAATGCTCAGTCCTCCATCTAGACCCCATTACTCAGTAGACACGTAACTTTGGACAAGTTACGTAACTTCTCTTGCCTTGGTTTTCTCATCTGTACTTACCTTAAAAGATTTAAGGATTCTGTACATTTTTGTAAATTATGGTATATAAAAGTATATAAATTCACATTCTCTGTCCTTCAAAGTACAGAATATAGTTGGGCAGTTGGGGTGTGTGTGCATTTAAATAAATATTAACACAGTATAGTTCAGTGCTGTATCAGAGATGTGTTTCCACTTACAGAACTCTTTCTGAATTAAGTCCACACCAACTCTTAAATCAGCTTTTTCTTTTATTTGAACAAGTTATCAAAACCACAGCTATAATATAATTGTCAGTTTTATCTCATAAAATATTGGTTTTATTTAAACACTTGTTAAAAAATACTGCATGACATTTTAATAACAGAGTTATGTTTTACAATTACAGGCAACTAATAATATTTAGTCCATTGATTCTACTTTTTCTCTCCTTTACTGGTTGGATAGATCAGGAAATAAAAAATAACCCAGATGTCCTGAGTCATATTTGAAAACACATGAAACTATTTCTTCTGAATTTTGCAGAGCTCTGTAGTAGAGTTAGTATTTCAGATGATGATGCCTTAGCATGACCAGAGGCCAGGTTCCTAATCAGTGGCATTTTCATAGAAGTATAATCCACAGTCCAAGTGGCTAATGGTCAAGAATCAGATGCTCGGTGCATATTATGCTCAGGAAGAAAAAAAAAAATAGATTCTAATCAGAAGATCTTGCTCAGAGCCTTGTGTTGCTGCCCTAAGCCTCCCTTTTATTGTGAATGGGGATAGTAGAGACTACCACCAAAGATAATTATGAGCGCTAAAAAAGAAGATCCATGGATTAATGTTAGGTTTTCTCTCCTGTAGGTTCTGTAAAGCCTGTACAAGTGCATATTTAAATGTCAATGGCAGCAATAGGATTTCGATAAAATGTGGGCCTCTCAGCATACGGACTCCAGTGTTGTGTCTTCTGTAGAATAGAGAGTGGCAAGATTGCTTCTCTTTACATGTGTAATCAAAACTGCCATTAGTTCCACCAATTTCAGGAGATTGTGAATGCAAGTTAATTAAATCAGATTGCTTTCTTAACCTGGGAATGGCTGAGACTGAAGACAGGTACATTTTTAGAGAGAAACACACTCGCTGCGAGTGCTGGCTTGCACACACTCTCTCTCTTTCTCCTTCTCTCTCCCTCTCCCTCCATCTTTATCTCTTTGTCTTTCCCTCAGAGAACCTGACATGTTTGAATAGGGAAGATAATCAGGACATATTTCCAATGACTGAGATATAAGACTATTTAAAGGCATATGATTTTTTGATCAACTAATTGTCAGCCATGTAACTAGGGTACAAAAATAATATACTATAGTTAGCATCATGATGGAACACCTTGGTAATAATTTTATGATGTTTAAAAATTTTATCTCGTCTATTAAGATTCCTTACTACTTCCTTCAAGGTCTAGCCATGCGTTTTCAACAGTGTCAGTAGCAAAGATGGTGATTAGATGAATTTTGTCATGCTATCTTGTAAGTGTAGCTATTGGTCAAACCGTGTATATAAGAAAAGGGAGAAATCACACATTCTGTTCTGGGTATCTTCTAGTGTTACTGCTTTTTAATAATGCCTGATCCCCTTTTACTTAGCAGTAATTCACTAATGTCCTATTAAATGTCACCAGAGATGGTCCTGGATATCATTGTAGGGCATTGGAATCTATTTAGTTTTTCAGTTCTTAAAACTAATTATTTTGAAGTGGAGTTAAGCTTCAGCATAACCTTTCCAATCCTGATGGTTTCAGATTCTTTAAACATTTCATTTCATTTATTTTATTTTATTTATTTATTTTTTGCAGTTTTTTTGGCTGGGGCTGGATTTGAACCCACCACCCCCAGCATATGGGGCTGGCACCCTACTCCTTTGAGCCATAGGCACTGCCCATTTCCTTTAGTTTTTTTAACTTCTGTTATTTAATTAATTGTCTAGAATTGACTGGCTGGGTTTTTACCACTGTAGAAATGTATCCTTTCTCTAGAAATAGCCTTTAGCATGAGAGCTGAGGGAGAGACATGTACCCCATTTCCCCAGGGACATTTCTATTATAGTTTATGCCTGATGTGCTGGGGTAATTACTGATGATTTCCTTTTATATTTTCAATAGTGACCCATTTAGATTAGAAATTATGTGGCTGATCTATACTATAAAGTTAATTTCTAAGTTTTGTGATAAGGTTATGTTTTCATATATGAAGATCTGTTGTCTTCTAGAGGGTATTGGTAGTTTGCAGGTGATGCAACCTGAGTTTCGGTTTTGCAGATATGGTCACTACAGCGAGTGAAATTTTGTTGATGTGTGTATACACATGCAAGAGTCATTGTCGATTTAACGCACTCATTTGAACATCTGATTTTGTTAGCACTCTGATCTAGACTAATAGCAGGAGGTCAGACTCTCAGCTCATTCAACAAATGTTAGTTGGGCACTATCAATGTGCTAGTCACTTCCATGAGAACCAAAGGGCACAGCAATAAAACAAATAGACAAAGTCCCAGGCACTCATAAAGCTTGTATTCTATAGAGTTCCTTAATAGGGTAATACATTTATTACATTATAACAATAAGATTTTTCTCTTTTATATAGACTCATTCGAGAAAAGGAAGGTTTCATTTAAAATCCAGCCTGTTTTTATCAAGTCTACTTTGTGATGTAGGTTGGCTTTATACCGTGAATTCTTACTGGGTACATTCTTCTTTCTCTCATTCATTCACTTACCTGAGGTCTTAGGGTATCCTGGGGTTGGTGGTGCCAGTCGCCTGTATTGTATGTTTCAATTAGTAAAGTAAAGTAATAGCTCAAAAACCCAAACTTCTAGTATCTTGATATTTTCTGTGTCCTAGCTAACATGTAAATGTACATTAAAAACTTATGATCTTATATTCCTTGAATATTTTTTTTTCTCACTGAGGGCAGGTATAGTCTTTTTTGGGGTCTATGTTATATAATTGTGCTTTTTTATATATCCTGGACCTTTTCAAATGATTTCTTTTCTGTGGAAGCACATTTTCTTGTTTTGTGGCTCTTCATAAAGCTTGTGAATATTTTAAAACTTTCATGACTTATGTGTGTGAAGGAGATAATCAGCAATTTATATATTAGGAATACTTATTCAAAATGAGAACAATTGTATCATAAAATCAGAACCATTTAGAGTTTGAGACGGACTTAAGATAATTTTTTAATTCCTTTATTTTTTTTAAATGTACTCAGAATAAGCGTAAAAAGTGATACTCAATGTGCCCAAATTTACAAAGCAGTTTGTGGCCGACTCAGAAAAAGAACAAAGAAATTTTTTTTCGTTTGAATTTTTAAAATTAATTCTGATTATACAAATGGAATTTTATCTGTTGTTATTTAGAAAAAAAAGAGAGATGGGAAAAAATTCAACTGTATAGTCATTATATATAAATTAGGATGATTATTGAAAACTCTGAAAATACATCCTTTGATAATATTAAAGTATCACTCTATAAACAATTTCAGGTCTTGGTTTAAAACACCAAGAGACTAAACAGCATGAATGCCATGTGGCATACAAGGGATGTACCTATGGATTAAAAATAAAGGAAGAAGGAGTTTAGAAGATAGGTGTACAAAACTAGGTTGTTTGGAATTACAAATTTAGAAATTATATGCGATGATAGATTATGAATGTAGATGTAAATATGAATACAATTTGAATACCGCAGTGTCATTTCATAAAAATAGGTGATACATTGTGATAATGCCACCATAGAAGTGGACACCTTCTCTGCTCTTAGAGGGTGGCATCTCCACCTAGTTTCTGTATTGTATCCTCCCCTGAATTCTCAAGGAACTGGTTTCATGATAATTCTTCTCTCTCTCGTATCATCATTTTCCTCCTGGCATTTAAAAATGACGACCTTTGACCCATCCTAAATGACCAGAAAAACAAAACAGTAACAACCACCTCCGGTAAACCTGTTTCCTCTTACACCTGTTACTTATACACATGGATATTCTGTTACTTGCCATGAATTCAGGAGAGCTGGGGAAGCATTCAGACTCACTGGGAACAAACAGTGTAACTTCTCTGCGCCACAGATGAGTTGATAGTCTTATGTTTTAGAAGACACAAAATAATGTTTAAAAGTGATAGTTATTTTAAGTCCTTTATAATACTTCTTTCACCTTTAAAATTAAATAAATTTAAGGGAGAAGAGAGAAAACATGCTTCATGAGCTACTCTTTCATTACTATTTCCAGGGAGTTCTAGATTAACTCTAACTGTGTTTTCGACATAATATAATTACACTTTCCAGCTATGAACTCATTTCCATTTATTTTGAGGTTCAGTTCTTGAACAGGTTTCTAATGGCACAAAGGAGATGGCTGGACCAACTTATTTCAAGTAATGATCAAGGAAATATCTATTTTTAAATGAAAGGAGCTCTTTGTACTTTTGAGCACAGAACAACTTGAAGTCCATCTGTTAAACCAAAATTATTTCAGTGCAAATAGAAATCAGAAGATCCTCATATCAGAAGATCTCTTATCTACTGCTAGCTGTGCCACTAGCCATTTGTGTAACATTGGAAAACCATCATTTATTGGTTTGTCCATTTATAGCACGGACAGAAGATCAAATCAGGTCTTTTGACAGTTTTCCCTTTTAGAAGTGGACTTCATCCTTAAATGAAATTGACTCAGAAACCCAAAATATAAAACAGAAAAAAGTATAAATACTCTGACTGGGCAGGGATAAGACCTCAGAACCCTTTCATTCCTCCTGTACTGCCAGTGATTCCCAACATGCCTTGCTGACAGCCTCAGAGCTTCATGAGACTAAAACTACTGGAATAGGTAATGGCTTAAACAACCTAGAGTTTGAAAACTAAACTGCTATGTTTTTGGTTTTGTTTTTTGCTTTTTTTTTTTTTTTTTTTTTTTGGTCAGCTGCTAATAAATTAATATAAATTAAATTTCCACTAGATGGCAGTAGATCAAATCTTTGTTCTAATAGTTTCCATCTTGATAATCTTCAATCCAATATATAAGCACATATTTAGACTATTTAGACAAATTTTAGAAGAATTCCACCTTCTTATATTTTATACATTAAAATTCTTTTTCAACCTCTCTATTTTCATTTGGTGTCTCGTTTTCAAGACATTGTGGAACTATTGGTTAGTTCACATAGTCTTTACAATATCTGGTAAAATGTTACTTGTTCTGGTGGTGGGAATTTAAAAAAAATTGCACAACATTCTAATAAATATATAATATTTACATGAATATATGAAGTTGTTAGTAATATACACTTGCTTTCTCCGCTCCATTGGAAGCCTAACCTTTAACCCAAAGGTAATGGTGACCCATTGCTCATTCTTTTTATTTCATAATACCTCCTCCCTTCCACAGCCCTGAAATGCCAATGGTCCTATTAGCCTGCATAGTGTCTACCATTGACTTTGCAGGGAGGAGTTGCTTTCAGATTATTTTAGCTGAAGAGTCTCCACGAAAGAATAAATAGGGAACACAGGAAGCTGCTCTATGCTTCAAAGGTTGAAGATACAGTGGCCTCATGGAGGAATAGAGAGAAACCTTTCTTTGGGATTCAGTGCAACTTCTGGGAACCCAGCAGCTCTGATAATCTCACTCAGACAGTGAACAATACACGTTATCTTGGCTCCTCCTTTGGGGCACCACTCATTTATAATCCCTATGAAGGAAGAACTGGTTGAGTCACTTTGTTGTAGTTTTATGTAGATGACCCCTTATGGACAGTCTCTTGCTAAGTATCCCAAGACCTCCCTATATCCTACCGAAGACAGTTTATACATTGCCATAGTGAATATAAAAGGTCAAAGTTTATGCTTATTTTCCAGATGAAATTAGTAATAGTTCCCCATTTTACTCTCCAAATTACCCCAATTTGAAAGCCGTGTCACATGATTACTTGAACATGTAGTCATCTTTGCCTTGAGAACTAATTTCTGCTCTTCAGGGTCATGTGGCACAAGACTTGGCGAATGTAAAAAGAATCGGCTGATGCTACATTCTCAGGAAGCAGCTGTGCGCCACAGGCCATTTAGAGTTATGTGAGCTGTCAATTATATAGTTCTTAGAATAAAAGAAAGAATGAAAACCTAACTTTACATTCAGGTTTCATCCTTATTGGTTCAATTTTATCCATCAGAGACAATCTTTTTTTAATGTATTGTGGAAAATAGAATATGATTTTCATTATTAAAGAAAAGGATTTATGTGGCTTCCTGGCATTACATTATAAATATTAGAGAAAATTTCAAAATCAAAACTCCAAATATGGTTAGTCACAATTCATAATGCATATGTACTAGATTAAGTCTTTTAATTATCATTCTTTTTTTGTGTGTGTGGTTTTTGGATGGGGCTAGGTTTGAACCCACCACCTCCATATGGGGCTGGCGCCCTACTCTTTGAGCTACAGGTGTCACCCTAATTATAATTCTTAATTCACATTTGTACCAAACATATGAGAAATAGTTATCTTTCTATCTACATCATAACTCAGAATTCTCTCAAGTAGTCATATTATTAGATTTTTAAATACACTTTCTCCCACACTAGTCCTTCATCATTTTAAATGAATGTAGTTGAGATAGTGAATCATGAGTTGTAAAACCTTTTTATTGCCCTCAGACCAGATTTATAATGAACAAAAATTAAGAGACTGAAATTTTTAACCCAAGGAAAAGAAGTCTAACTTAGATCATTCTTTTTTTTTTTTTTTACTTAGATCATTCTTTAGAGTGTGAAGGATTTTCTTTCAAAAGAGGGCTGTAATGATCTTTTTGCCAATTTCCATGTAGAACATCATAAAAAGAGATGAAATTATCACTTGAGACATTTTGTTTAGTAAAATTTCATGAATCCTGGAGTGGGCTCCTGAAGACATGTGTGCCAAGTTTTTTCTCTGGAAATCTCTATTTCACATGTGGTATTTTGGACATCATTATGCTGAGTTGGAGGGCAGAGGCCATTATAGTCTTCACAAATGTTACTATATCACTTTGAGTAGATAATGTAAAAACAGCTATTTGTTTGGCTGAAAACCTCATATACTTTCCTGAAAGATTCACTTTTGTTTACTAAATCCCATTTTATTTTCCTTCTGTATACTAAGAAAGAATAAACTTCTTAGCCTCTGAGCAGTTAGGTGTAATCTATGCCCAATTTTGGCCAGGGAAACGTAATCAGAAGTCATCAGAGTTACTTCTGGGACTCAGAGAACTCTGCACCAATCCGTCTTGCTCTTCCTGCTGTAATGGCATTGGGGTTAGGTAATGAGTTGGCCGTATCCCAAGAGGAGCCCGTGGATTCCCAAGACTCTGCTTGGAATGGAACTGCCCTGCACTGAAGAAGAACTAAGTGAAGTAGGCTGCCTGCTAAGTGAAGAAGAAAGACTTTCTTGTCCTAAGTCACCGAAATGTTAGGATTCGTTTGTTACCATTGTGTAACCTGAATGTTCTCAATGAATATAGGGAATATATGAAGTTTAATTTTAGAGTCTGATTTTATTTTTCTGACTTAGCTTAGACCTAGCCATAACTGAGATTCTTTTAAGCAAGTATTGAGTGAAACAGGTCGTTACTTCAAAGTATAGATGATAAGAAATTAGACTATCTTATAAATCATTTGAACTGGCCTGCATTATGAGAAATAATTCAGAATCTGTAGGATTATTTTATCTAGCAAATATAATCTGTATATCTTTACAATAAGGGAAGGAAACATTTGTAGTAGTTTATGGTTTGGATTCTAATGATCCACTTACAATTTTAGGAGTTCTCAGTTTTTATGTGTAAAGTAATGGTGTTGTGGAACTAGAAAAAGAATTGTTAGTTTTCTATGACACATAGGTCTTTCAGCATAAGGACACGTGAATATTTGCCTTATAAATATGGTAATGATATGGGCTGGTTTGTTTCGGGGTGGTCTAAGTTCATGCCTTGTTGCGATTTTTAATAGTGCCCTCTTTCACTCAAATATTATACTGAATTGGATGATAATCTTGTATCTTGTATCTACATGGGCAGAATGATCAGTGACAGTTTAGAAAATACTTATCTGGTGCAGCTAAATTTCCTTCTTTCTCAGTTCCTTGGAACAGAATATTGAGTAGAAATAACATTATATGGGGATGTTAGCTGCCCAGGCCAGCCCACACAAGATTTTAAAATCTATATCTGAGCTAAAATATAGTGATTAATAAATGAAAATAAATACTTACAGGTTTTTGTGGATTGGTTCAGGAAATTAATCATCGTGTACATAAAACACTGCATTAGATGAAAAATGTGGTCTGGTTTCCAATAACTAACTTACCAAAGAGTTTTAGAGTACAGCTGCCTCTGTCATTTGGGCATGAACAGTGGTTTTTAAATTCAGCTTTCATTATCGGTAGTGTTAGTATTTTATTTTTGTATTATGGAGAATTATGAACATATCAAAATTAGTTGATAGTGTATAAAACTACCATGTAACTACCTCAGCTAATGGTAATTTCTGTTCCTACCTCCATCTAATTTTTTCCTCCTCTATTATTTATTTACTTTTTTATTAAATCATCACTGTGTACATGAATGCAATCGTGGGGTTCAATGTGCTGGTTTTATATACAATTTGAAATATTTTCATCAAACTGGTTCACATAGCCTTCATGGCATTTTCTTAGTTATTGTGTTAAGACATTGATATTCTATACCTAGTTAGTTTCACATGTACCCTTGTAAGATGCATCACAAGTGTGGTCCCACCAATTACCCTCCCTCCACCCATGTTCCCCCTCCCCTCCCCTCCCTCTCCCCTGTCCCCATATTCTTGGTCTATAATTGGGTTATAACTTTTATGTGAAAGCTATAAATTAGTTTCATAGTAGGACCGAGTACATTGGATACTTTTTCTTCCATTTAAATGCAGACATATATCATTTCATCGTTACATATTGATAAGTAAAAGTTCTCTTTGATAAACATAGTTGTAGGTGGTTTCCATCCAATAGTAGATGTTTAAGAAATACTTGCCAAAATAGGTTCAGGTTGAAGTTTAACTTGCCAACATTTAACTGCATTCAGTGGACAAACAGCCTCCCAATTTCACCATTATCAGAGCAGATTACCTTTAAATATTCCAAAAGTAAACTCTAACTTTCTCTTCAGACATTTTGGAGATGTGCGTACACACTGCCATCCAGAGATCAAGGAGCTGTGAAGATGTGTTCAGCAGCTGTCTCCCTTTGAAATTCTTTTGCTCTGACACTTCAGATAACAGTGTAACTTAGCTTTCCTGGGAACTGAGACGCCTCGTCTTCAAAGTAAAGGTGAAAACCCTACATTGACAGGTTAACTTCAAGAAGATAATTCTAATAAATGGAATTTAGGGAGCAAATGTTGGGAAAAAATCTCCTTTATGGGCTTGTTTATTGAGACTGGGAAGCAACAGTGTGTTATAAACTATAAACTATAGAAACTAGAAACAGTTTCTATTTCTTTTCCAGAACTTTCCTGTATAATCTTTGATAAACTTAATAGGATTCGTAGGAAAGGAAAATTATTCCCTTTTGTGTCATACGTTAGAATATAACTAAATCATATTTCTTCTTTGTACAAAAAGAGAAAAACCAAGCCAAGTTTTAAAAATTTATCAAATATGAAGTTGAAAGAAAAAGAAAAGGAAAAAAATCTTGGTCCAGGTTATATTTTTAGTAAAATTAGATAAATCTAAAAGGTGACATCATGTTGTTTATATAGTGTACCAATACACATGTATGTTTTTATTTTTATTTAAATGATATAAAATGCCTGAGAAAGTAGAAGTAATGTGGTTTATTGGGAAGGGAGGACATTAGAGGTAGGATTTATTTTAACTGAATCACTAGTCTTTTGGGGGGCAGTCCTTATATCAATGGATATAGGTGGCATTACCTTAACTAAGCATTTGATTTAGATTCCAGTGGAGGAGTAAGCAACATAGTTAAAGGAATAGTACTATTTCTACCATTCAGTAGCCACTTAATAAGGTTAAATTTTGGTTCATTAATTACATAATGCGAGTAATTTAACCTATAAAAAGACTGTCAATAATAAATGGACTCATCTAAATAAAGATTATTTTTTTAAATCAGATTCATTTTCATGTTTACACATAATAAAATACTCAAATTTTAAGTATATAATTTGTTTCCTTGGCAAGTACATACAGTCAGGTAACCACCTCCATAATCATGATGGAAAATATTTTTATTAGGCCTCATGACCTAATAATCTTTGAAAGGTCTCGATTATCAACACAATCACATTGGGGAATAAGTTTCCTGCACAAGAACTTTGGGAGACGTCTTCAAACCCTAGCTAATGGTATTCAAATAAAATCTAAACTTATTCCATTTGCAAGTCAAACCAAAACCTTCCTACCAACTCACTAAATATTATGATGGCCATTGTTTTTCAGAATTTTTAGGTTTTTTTTTTTTTTAAAGCGGGAAATACTGATCTAAGCAAACTTTTAAGTGCAAGGTGAAATTAGACAAAATTTATGAGAGTTTGCATGGATTCTACAACTTTGTATTTCTTCTTCCATGGACATTTTTAAATTAAATCGATTAAATGCTTCTCATTCTTTCCATAATTTATTCAACATCTATTCATTAAGGACGCACAATATTGCAGGCACTGGGAATACAAACCAGAAAAACTCTTTTGCCCTTATGGAGCCAAAGGGAGGGAAAACGCGGTCTGTAAATGTCAACGCTACAGTGAGACAGACCCCAAGAGGCGTGATGGAGGAAATGTAAAGTGTAAAGCATGGAAGAGAGAAAAGACGATCGCGAGGAGGGGCTATTTCAAATGGAGCTGTTTGTGAATGATTTGAGTAGAGACTGAAAAGGGGTGGGTAAGCGTAGGCTCTGCCACCAAGCTGAGCTTGGCAAGTTAGTAACAGCAAGGAGGCCAGCGCTGTCCCAGGGAGAGCTGTTGACATGGACCCCAAGAAGCAGACAGGGTGGTCCAACTGCAGAGGGTCCTGTAGGATGATGTCAGCACCTCAGCTTTCAGACTGAGAGTTCTGAGGAAGGATACGATTGAACTTCCATTTTGGAAGAGCCATTCTAGCTATTGCATTAAATGCAGACCACAGGAGCAGAAAGGCGAGGACATTAGATGAATACACTCACACGCACGCAAGGTTGATCTTCGATATTTGCAGGTTTTATACTTGCAAATTTTCCTACTTTGAAAAATGAATGTATAGCTTCAATCTGCAGTAATGCATCAATATGTGCATGTATGGACTGGTGCCAAATTTGAGATGCCCAGTGAATATATCCTTGCCTGAGGTCAAGCAAGGTGATGCCCTGCTGTCTTGCCTCAGCTTTCCTGCAGTAAACAAGTGTCCTGATTGCAGTCTAACAGGTGGCACATTCTTTTGGCACTTTTGTGTTTTTGTTGTTGATTTCATTGTTTGAAATGGCCTTGATGTGCAGTGCTGAAGTGAAGTGTGGTCTTACCATTCCTAAGCGCGCAAGGCTGTGGTGTGCCTTGTACAGAAAATGTGTGTGCTAGATCAGTTTCATTCAGGTAGGAGTTACAGAAGCCTTCATTGTGAGTTTACTGTTAATGAATCTACAAGGCAGTATTTCCAGAAAAGAGCAGAGAGAATTCACCAATATGTGCATGAGGCTGCTTCAGAAAGTTCTAATTTAAGATCCACAATATGTGTCAATGCTGTAGAAAAATGGAAAAAAGACTAAATTTGTGGATTTATGAGATGGTGACCAATAAAAGCAGTATAGTGTGGACAGCACTGTTATGAGGCTAAAGGCCACAGAAATTTAACATCCCCTTACCCAGTTCAGGAAAATGTTAAACTCTCCTTGACTAGTGCTGGCTGGCTCACACATTTCAAAAGTTGGTGTGGAATTAAAAATATTAAATTTGCAGGTGAGTGAAGTTCTATAGATTAGGAGACTTAGGAATGTATAAAAAATACTTGCTGAGGATATATAAAAAAGGTTATGGGGACAAGTCGGTTTGCCATGCTGAGGAAACTGGCTTGATTTACAGTGACATGAGCAAACAGCCCTACAGGACACAAATGGCCTCCAAAGCCTTGGCCTTAAATCAAAGGCCATGAATTTAATTATGTGTGAGAAATATATTTTACATAAGTTCTCTTAAGAGAGAAACACACATAAAACCAGGTTGTGTATTGACGAACAAAATGTGATGAGGGACTTACTTAAATGAACCCAGTATTTCCCCTGGAAGCAACTGTTCTGAATTCTTGGATTCAGCGTCTGCAGTGACGTGTCAGTACACAGCTACTGCTACTAATCAGAATCAACTGTGAACATGCCCATGTATGTGTATGTGTGTTTTGGCCTCAGTTATGTTCCCCCCAAATTCATATGTTAGAATCCTAATCTTCAGATCAGGTTGTGACTGTATTTAAAGATATGACCTTAAAGATCAGCCTGATCTAATATGACTAGTGTCCTTATCAGAGGAGATTTGGACACACAAAGGGGACACCAGAGAGGCACACATACAGAAGAACAACCATGTGAAGGGCAGCAAAAGTCTGGCCATCTGAAAGCCAGAGAGCTTCAGAAGAAACTTGACCCTGCCGGCACATTGATGTTGAACTTCCATCTTCCAGGATTGGAAGGGAAAATAGATTTATGTTGTTTAATCTACCTAGTCTGTGGTATTTTGTTGTGGCAGCCCTAGCAGACCAAGGCAGCATGTGTCAGGTAAATAATAGTGGTGGCTTGGAACAGACGTGCTTATTATGGGTGGTTGGTTGGAGTTCGTCAGCCATGATTGAATTTGGTATATGCTGAAGAAAGAGCTAAGGGGACTTGCTAGAGAAATGGGTCTGGCTTATGAGAGAACAATGGAAATTCACATGAGCAAGTATTCCTCTACTTTGTTCTCTTTTACTATTCACATGTTACAGTATTTTTTTTTTTGAAAGAAAAAGAAGAAAAAAATAAATCTTATGATGTGAGAGAAATAAAAGCCACCCTAGTCATCATATCATTGAAATATTTCCAGTGGAACCGAGAAAGCATGATGTAGTTGGAAAATCATAGTGTTTGTGATAACCTAAGTCTTGTCGTCCAGGGTCTAGTTTTTAAACATTTAATCAGGAAAACCTATTTTTGAAGAGCTTGAAATATTTTCAAGGAAAAAAAAATTGATGTCTTTGTTATTAATGTTATTTTACAAGGGTTTCTGTTAAAAAGACATCAAGGATAACTGCCCAAACTGTAATTAAGTTTAGAAATGAATTTTAAGACTGAATGATTCATGTACTCTGACTAAAATTACGTAGAAGCAAATCGTTTATAGAATATTAAGTCTTTTTTAGGAAAAAAAGTTTTGAAATAAATATGTGAAGACTTTCTTAGCACTTTGGTTTAAAGCTTACCATTTTTAAGGTCACATAAAATATCAACGATAATTACACTATTTTAAAAATATACTTTGAAAAGTAACTTCTGTGCATTCAGTTCTGCCATTAAAACTTTCAATTTCATTATTTAAATTTCCACTTTAATAATGATGTATTTTTGTGAGGTTGTATCTGGGGATGATTTTTAGGAGAAAGATATTTTCACGTATTCAATTCACACTTCTTGCTTTTTTGTTATTTTTAATTTTTTATACTTTTTGTTTTTAATGCAATTACCTGTTTCACTTTAATAAGGAGCTAAACATAATCTTGATTTTCCTTTTCTTCCTCCTTATCTCCAGTTGCAGCTGTGACTCGTTTCTATTAAGAGGATTGTGTGGCTATAAGAGAATATTCTTTTCATAGTAATTGCTAACATCCTAAAGCTGTATTCTTTCTGTCTTCATTTATGTTGTATTTGTTTCATAGTATTTTATTTATATTACAATGAAAAAAATAATTTTTTTTGAAGTACCTAAGTCCCTAACCCGACAGTTACCTTGGCTAATTAAGTGCAACAACACTTTTAGCTACAGAATAGTTATTACCTAATGGATTCTTCTTTTTTCAGTACTTTTAATGTAAGTTATCAAGCTCTTTCAGAGGTCCCAAGAAGCTTCAAATTCTGGACTATTTAATTGATAGTCAATGACATCAATTAGAATTTCTGATCAATGTTCTTTTGAGAAACTAAAGCTATTTGATATCATTTAGATCCATGTACTTTTAGAATATTTATTTGCTGTTTTTAATCTTTTATCTGAATTTAGACATCTAGAGTTTACTCTTGGAGCTAGCTAGACTTACGGCTTGAGTTTCTTCTTGTTCTTCCTTGTCTCATCTCTGTTTTAGAAGAAACTTATTACTGGAAGGCAGAAGTTTGGCTTCTGGTCTGCTGGGTTACAATTCATTTCTTTTCTACGGCTTACACATTTGCTTAACATCACCTTATAAATTACTTTCCTGTATGTGATTTCATATGAACCTGACTGACTTCATCCTGGAAAAGAGAGGGGAGATTATTATCTTCAATATATGGACAGACACTAAAGTTCAAGAGGAGCAGGTGACCAGTTTGTGGGCAGACAGCTGATGGGGTTGGAAGTGCTTCCAACTTCCAAGTCTTAGGTTCTTTCTACTAACATCATATTCCCTTTGCACAACATTGCAGCCTACGAGTTCTGCAATAAAGAATACTTCCAAGGTTATCTGTCTTAAGTATGGATATTTTTGAGCAGTAGAGTTGGCATATGTGAGAGTGATTTGTGAATTGGTCCTGTACATACCCGATATAATAATATTATTTAGTAATTAACATTAGTGCAGTTACATATAATTGAGAAACATCTGATGTCGTCAAAATTATTTCGTCAGACCTTTTTTTCCAATTAAAAAATGTTTAATTCTAATCAAAATAAATTGCACATATTTTAAAAAGAAAGGCTTCTATATTAAGGAGGATCTTGATTGCACTGCTGTAAGAGAGAATAAAAGAATGAAGAATTAAATAAGGCAAAAGTCACATATCTCTCTTTTGTGTAAAAGTGCCAAGATGAGAACCCATTGTGGTTGTAGGGAAGTGGACCAAGATAGAGAAGCTCTGCCCCGTGAGGTCATCCACATCCCGAGTTTCTGCTCTATTTTTGTTACTTCACCAAGTGTTTTCCTTGTCTGCACCCTTAAAACTCACCTATATCCACAGTCCAGTGTGAGAAAAAGGAGAGGGAAGAAGTTAGAGTTACCCAGAAGTAACATGTGTCATTTCTGCTGACATCCAGGGTCCTGTTTCACATGACTTTTCCTAGCTGCCGTGAATTCAAATAAATCTTTGGAGATTCTGTTAATAAAGGAGTAGAATGAGAGAATGGATAGTGGATGACCAATATCATTCTCTCACAGTCTGATCACTTGTATACTGATGGGTAATTTTATTTTAATTCTTTTAAAACATATTTTTGGACGTAAAATGATTCTTAGTAATTTTGAATTACTTGGTACAGCAGAAAAGATGTACATTTCTGTCCTTTGAGTCAGTTAATTCTACTTGTTATTTGGCAACCTGTAAATTAAAAGATAGTTAATCACTGCTCTACTAGCTTCATATCCAGACACTTAGTGAGACAGGATACCACAATAATGCCTCTTTTTTCAGAAATTTCAGGGATATTATATGAGATAAAGCTACTGTTTCATCAGAGTTATCAGATACTGCTAAACATTAAATGCTAGATCCTCCTATATTGATCATATTATTATTATTTTGCTTTCTGGGGTCAACTTTTTTTCCTATTATCCTCCATGGCTCCCACGTTGTTCATCTGGGTAGGTTTTTTTTTTTTTGTTCATGTTTCTCCATGGTTTTATTTTAGGTGAGTGTTGGAAAAATAGAGATTTTACAGTACATTTCCTGGTAGAATAGATTTCGAGATCTAGAGGTTGCTTTGAATGTCACAAACACAGACTTTTAACATTTTCTCTCGTGGTTTCCCTGAAAAGCCAATTTTTATAGAAATGTATAGTCTTAGTTCCATGTACAGGTAAGCACAGCAAAGATTTCCCTTCATGGTTGATAGTAAAGCTGAAACTCCTGTTCAATTACTACTCCTGTGCTGGCAACCGCCTGTTAGCTCTGTCTGAATGTTTCATGGTCCCGCAATTCCAGTGTCAAGAATGAGTCCTGGTGCCAAGTGCAGTCGATGACCTGGTGACCACAGGCACAGAGCAATCCCCCACTGTTTATTACAGGGAAAGAAAAAAGCGATACAAAGTGAAAGTGAAAAGGAAGCTGCACAGTACCACACAAAGGGAAAATGCATTCCAGAGACAGAGGAGCAGGTCAGGGCAGGAGTCGGGAAAGACCCAGAGTCTGACCAGACACTGTTTTCTATAAGCTCACTAGTTGGTCCTACCTTTCTCCTGGTAGGATTGGTTGCCGTTTCTACCTTTGGGGTGATAGACAGGTTGAAATTATATAACAGATCACTTAATAGGTTACATAAGAGGTTGGTTATATAACAATTTCCCTTTTTAAGCATGAGTGTTCCCTAGAATTCTCCATAAAAACTCACCTACGCTACTCTAATGAGATAATGACCATGGGTCAGTTAAAGGCCACTAGGAATTCTTTATTGTATGTGCTTCCACCGGGGAACAGTCTTTGCTGCAACTGGTCCCTGTTCGCTGTCTGTAGTGACTTTCTTGTCACCTATTTACCCTCTGCCCCACCTAACAAACCCATATAGCTACCAGATAAAGTAATACATATAACAAAAATAATATTGCAAAAGTACAATAAAACAGTAATGACTAGATATTTGAGGAGACAGATAATTCTGAGGTGACGTGAAGATCAATAGTTGCTTAAATCTCTGTAAGCCACTGGACAATTATGAATAAAGGAAGCAAATAATCCCAATCCAAGCATGGGGGACTAGGAGGGGTAAAAAATCAACAAAGCACTTAGATGTCATAGAAACCATGAATGCCTAACCGTAAATTTGGGAGGATTCTAATACATGCGTGAGTTCTAGAAGTGCTCAAGACCAATTGAGAAGCTAAGTCAACTCACAAAGTAAAATTTTCTGCAGTCATGTCAATATCAGGAACAAAAAATCATCAAAAAGAGAGAGAGAGACTAGTTTCTTGACTATGTACATAATCTTCCCGGAATAGTTGAGAATGGTTTATCGACTACAGAATCTTCCCTTCAGTCACTTGATTGAAGGTCAAGTGATTGAAGAACTGACCTTGGAACCTGTGATGATAGGGCTTGATTCTTTATGTATTTCAGGGATAAGTAGAGTATTTGGTAGACTTTTTGTCAAGAGTTCAGGAGATTATGCCCGAGGAGCAGTAGTTAACCAGAGGTACATTGAATCTTACTAAAACTCTGGCAAAACCCTGAAAGAGTTTTCAATCTCTAGTTAAGATTACTAGTCCCTCCTTAAATGTATTTGGTAAAGGAAAGGGAAGATCCTCTGTGTTTCAAGATAACATCATATGGGGCCTCTGTGGCTTTCAATTAAAATCTCCAACATATAACAAAAATTACTAGATATTCAAAAAGGTAGGTATGATAGATAATCAAGAGAAAACATAAATAATTCAAGCAGACCTATGGGTGATATAGATATTATAGTTAACAACAAGATCTTTAAATTATTTAGGAACACAATGAATTTGAATTAGTTATAATTCAAATGTTAATGAAAATTTAGGAAAAGATAAAAATAAAATTAATGGATGTAGGATTTTTATATGTAACTATTATACATGAAAAGATTCAAATGGACATTCAAATGTAATGCCTAAAATGTAAAAATAAAAAAATAATTTAACAGCAGTTCAGAGAAAATGGCAAAAGAGAAGATAAGCAATAAAAAACACCTAAACAAAGGCATGTAGAGAGAGACAAAAATGTAAAAGTAAAATAAAAATGAGATGACTATAATGTAGGAGACGCCAACATCTGAGCAAGATGATCTGCAGCTGAGGCGTGGACCTCGGGCCATTCACGACACTATAAGACTTATAGTAACACACTCGAAAGTTCAACTTAATGAAAGCTACACTCGGCTCAGTGCCTGTGGCTCAAGCTGCTAAGGCGCCAGCCACATACACCTGAGCTGGCAGGTTCGAATACAGCCTGGGCCTGCCAAACAGCAATGACAGGTGCAACCAAAAAATAGCCAGGTATTGTGGTCGGCACCTATAGTCCCAGTTACTTGGGAGGCAGAGGCAGGAGAATCCCTTGAGCCCAGGAGTTGGAGGTTGCTGTGAGCTGTGATGACAGAGCACTCTAACCAAGGGGCACAGCTTGAGGCTCTGTCTCAAAAAAAAGCTACACTCTGAAGTCATCTGAAACAACACATGGAGAACAAACTTTTAAATTGATCTTTCTTGCTGAGAATAAACTGGAATGTGATTGGCGACCTCATCTGATCTTCTGCTGTTGGAGATACAGAAGCCAGTTAGTTTTCTAAACTAAGTGAGATCACAAACTAAGTTATTTTCAGCCAATATAAACTGAAGGCAACAGGCTGAGGGAATTTTTTAGATAAGTTGTATTCTCTTTTCTCTCTTTTTCCTGATGGAGTAACTCTTGCCTGTTAATTTCTTTGATGCCTCTTTTAAAGTGGTAACAAACAGTCAACAAGGACCTGCGTTTCCACTTTTCCTAATGATTTTCTCTAGACCTGTCCCATCCAACATAATAGCCACTAACTATATGTGGCTACTTCCAGGGAAATTACTGAAAATTAGACAAAATGTGAAATTCAGTACCTCAGCCGTAGCTACATTTCAAAGGATTGATCACATTTAACTTACAGATGTAGAAAATTCCCAACATGTTCAGTATCTATTTGAAAGTCCTATTAGACAGCAGTACCCCAGAGCTATGGATTAAATAATCATATAGAGTTTTCCTCTTAACTTTTACCTGATGCTTACTAGAGTATGAAAAGGGTCACCAACTTTCCAGCTAGGAATATTTTTTAAAGTAAGAGCTATACTTTAAAATCATTGGTGAGGAATATATCAGTTTGTTGAAATTTAACTATCAGAAACTTTGCATCATTCCTTGACTGTCATGGTTTCAACAGATAAAACCTTAGATTTTGTTTGTTTATTTCAGGTGTAATAAGCATGTAAAGTTTTATTTAATCTTTCTATTTTCAGACGGCGCCCAGGCTTTCCACTTACCACCATGTGGAGGGAGGGGATATCTAGGAATATAATTGTTTTTCATATCAACTTTCAACTAATTTCCTTATCTTTTACTTCACCTTTTCTCTGTTTTAAACGTTCATGGTGTCTCATAAATTTGAGATTTGCTTTGTTATGTATTACACACTGATTTCCACTGGCTTTCATATGATATCAGACATTTAGATTTCAGGGTTCTTCTATATGTTGCCTTTCAGTACTTTCCCACTTACTATTTTTTTCTTTGAGACTGAGGTTCACTCTGTAGCCCTCAGTAGAGTTCCATGGCAACCTAGCTCATAGCAGCCTCCAACTCCAGTGCTCAAATAATCCTCTTTCTTCAACCTCTTGAGTACATAGGACTACAGGCATCTGCCACAACACCTGGCTAGTTTTCCAATTTTTAGGAGAGGTGGGGTCTTGCTCTTGCTCAGGCTTGTCTTGAACTCCTGAGCTCAAGCAGTCTGCCCACCTCGACCTCCCAGAGTGCTAGAATTACAGGTATTGGCCATTGTACCTGCCTTCTGTCTATCATTTTATTGGTATAAATTTATGGCATACGAGTATAATTTTGTTACTTGGATACATTATGTAGTGATGATGTTAGGGCTTTCAGTGTGTCCATCACCTGAATACTTATTGTACTCATTAAATAATTGGAAATCATCCATTCCCCTCCTACATTCTTCTTCCCTGTCTCTATTGACTATCATTCCATAGTCTACATGCATGTGTACACATTACTTAGCTCCTGTATCTGAGTTGTTTCACTTAAGTTGATGGCCTCTAATTCCATTCATGTTGCTGCAAAGACATAATGGCTGAATAGCATTCCATTGTGTAGTTACACCCCCCCACACACATGTGTGTGTGCACTTTTAATCTAATCATCCATTGATGGGCACTTAGATTGGAGCCATATCTTTGTTATTGTGAATAGTGTTGTGATAAATATACAAATGTAGATATCTTTTTGATACAATGATTTCTTTTCATTTGTGTAGATGTCCAGTCGTAGGACTGCTAAATCAAATGGTAGTTCTACATTTAGTTGTTTGAGAAATCTCCATGATATTTTCTGTAGAGGTTGTGCTAATTTATATTCTAACCACCAGTGTATAAGAATTCCCTTTTACTTGTGTTCTTAAAATCTGTTATTATTTTGTCTTTTTAATAATAGTCATTCTGACTGGTATAATCTTGTGATTTTAACTTGCATTTCTGTGATGATTAGTGACATTAAGCATTTTTCTTCACATTTGTCATTTATTTGCCTTCTTTTGAAAAATATCGATGCATGTTCTTTGCCCACTTTCTAATGGGATTATTCTTTTGTTATATGCATAGTTTGCAAACATTTTCTCTCTCCCTCCAACTTGTCTTTCACTCTTTTGTTTATTTCTATTGCTATAAAGCTTTTTGGTTTAAATCCGTCTCATTTACCTATTTTTGTTTTTGTTGCCTATGCTTTTGAGGTCTTAGTCATGAATTCTTTGCCTAGATCAATGTCAATAAGAACTTTCCCTAGCTTTCCTCCTAGTATTTTATAGTTTCAGGTATTACATTTAAGTTTTAAATCTATCTTGAGTTTGCTTTTGTATATGATAGGAGATAAGGGAGCAGTTTTATTCTTCAACATATGACAGTCCAATTTTCCCAGCTCAAGACCAAATGGATTCACAGCCAATGCTACCAAACATATAAAGGAAAACTAATACTATTAGTTTTGTGTCCTCCTCAAACCATTTCAAAAATTGAGGAACACAGAATTCTCTGTAACTCATTCTATGAGACCATGATTATCCTGATATAAATACCAGATAAGAACATACTAAAAAAGAGAAGTATAGGCTGATATTCCCTATGAATACAGATGCAAATATCCTCAACAAAATACTAGCAAACTAAATACAACAGCACATCCAAAAGAATACAGCATGATTAGCAGGTTTTATTTTAAGGATGCAAAGATTATTTAGCATATATAATCAATAAATGTGATATGCAACATAAACAGAATTAAGGACCTACATGATCATATAGTGATCTCAATAGATGAAGAAAAGGAATTTGATAAAGTGAAAAACCTATAGCCAACATTATACTGAAAAGTAAAAGCATCCCCTCTAGGAACTGGAATAAACCAAGCAGGCTTATTTTTGTCACTGCTATGCAACATAGTACTGAATGTCCCAGCCAGAAAAGTTAGGCAAGGGAGAAAAAAATAAAAGGCATCCAAACTGGAATATATGAAATCCAGTTATTCTTGTTTGCTAAAAATATAATCTTCTATCTAGAAAAACCTACATACTTCAACAACGATCTCTTAGATTTGATAAATTACTTGAGGAAAGTTAAAGGTTACAAAATCCAAGTACAAAAATGGGTAGAATTTCTATATACAATAATGATTTAGCTAAGAATCATGTCAAGATGGAAATTCCATTTACTATAGCTATAAAAAAATTAAAAAACCCTGGAATATATTTAACCAAGGAAGAGAAAGGTCTCTAAAAGGAAAGCTACCAAACAGTGATGAAAGGTGATGGCACAAACACATGGAAAAGCGTCCCCTGCTCATGGACTGGAAGAATCAACATTGTTAAAGTATCCACACTACCCAAAGGGACTTACGGATTCAATGCCATCCCATCAAACGATCAGCATCATTTTCCACAATTTTAGAAATAATAATTCTAAACTTCATATGAAACCAAAAAACAGCCCCAATAGCCAAAGCAATGCAAAGCAGAAAGAACAAAGCTGGAACTATCACATTGTCTGATCTCAAATTATGCTGCAAGGCTATCCTAACCAAAACAGCAAGCATGGTACTGGTATAAAAATAGACACATAAATCAATGAAACAGAATAGAGGATCCAGAAATAAAGCCACATATTTACAGGCAGCTGACCTTTGACAAGGTCAATAAGAGCATTCTCTGGGGAAAGAATATTCATCTTCTTTACAGCTTCCTTATTTTATTAAAATCTCTTATCTGCTTCGTTCTCCTTTCCTATTTGTTTCCTCCTCCTGGAAACCCCTGCCCCCTTTCCAGAAACATTTTAATATATTTTTAAAGGGAGAGGGGTAAACAAACATGTTCACTACTCTGAGTTTACCCAAGAATCCTGTGTTATCTTATATCTGACTTGTAAATAATAAGCAAGTGAAAAATTTGTATCAGTAGGAACTGACACGCGGTGTGTATTTAACACGTGCCAGGAACTTAACCGTCTTTTGAAATAGGAATAATTCTATGCCATGGTTGGTACTTTTCATATGGAAAAAACTTGAAGTTAAATCACATCTTGGAGGCCCCAGAGCTTAATAAGTGACAATCTATTTGTGCTATCTAAGCTGTGCATTTAAGATATTTATGTCTGATTTTGTCATGCTCCCTGATGTCATATAGTGCAGTGGTTCCAGGTGCTGTTTGTCAAGGTTTCCCACCTGGATTAGAATCCCAGATGTGCAATACAAGAGCTATGTAATTTTCTACTTAATGTCTATTTAATTTACCTGTGTCCCACTTTCTCTGTGTGCAAAATATTGATAATCGTATTATTGACCTTATAGGGATATTCGTTAACTGTAGTTAATCCTTCCAACATCCCTATAATGCCAATAAGGTTGGCATTATAGGGATGTTGGAAGGATTAATACATAATAAAGGCTTAATATATAATATATAACACTATATTTAAAATATAGTGTTTAAAATATTTTAAATAGTGCCTGACATAAAGTCCTATTGATGGGTTAGTAATGTCTAATTGGAGTATTTTACTCCCTTATCTATCCCAAGGAAGAAGAGCTATTGCTTCCTTTTATTAATAGTGTGATGTCTACTTGTACATTTTTATTCCCATCATGTCTTCCTACTTTCTGCTACTGAAGATTAAACATGGAAGAATTGTTACTGAGGGGGTAATGAAAGAGATATGCGATGACCTAAAAAATAGACCCTGGGCGGCACCTGTGGCTCAAAGGAGTAGAGTGTCTGCCCCATATGCCAGAGGAGGCAGGATCAAACCCAGGCTTGTCAAAAAAAAAAAAAGGAAGGAAGTAAGGAAGGAAGGAAGGAAAGGAAGGAAAAGAAGGAAAGGAAAGAAAGGAAAGAAAGGAAAGAAAGGAAAGAAAGGAAAGAAAGAAAGGAAAGAAAGGAAAGAAAGGAAAGAAAGGAAAG